>JAJPUD010009415.1:0-56658 GCA_023553655.1 Myrmecobius fasciatus
CTCTGTAATGGAGCTTTTGACATCAGAGAAAGCTATTTTTTTTTTTTAAATTGACAAGCTTATTTTAAACGTGATTAGTTTCTAGTAAGAACATGTTAAAAAAATGTTTTGAACTGAGTGAGATTATATGAGATCTATAATGTCTTTACTTTTTCTGAGTTTATCCCTTCTCTTTCCCTCCTTTCTTACCTTTTTGGTATTTTCATTCAACTTGTGCTTCATTTTACCTGCTTTGGTGCTGTTTGGTTTACTATAGAGACAATAGAGAATACCATGAAGGCTTGGAGTCTTGGGAAAAGTGAGTTATGTAGCCAGTTTTAGTTTGAACACTCCTTGGCAGCAAAATGGACTCAGGCTTGGAAGTGGTCTAATACAGTTAATGGTAAAAACTCATCTTAATTGATTTATTAACATGTTGAACTATAATAAAATCCTATGAGTACTCAAGAAATTATGACTTTTGTTTCAGACTCAGATATTATATAAAACAAGATGTTAATGCCTCTTCTCAAGGACTTTTGTTGTCATAATTATGAAAGAATATAAGACTATTTTGGAACCCTTTGGGTAATATAGGAGAACTCTGGTTTTCCTTCTATATTCGGGTATCAGTGATAATCTTAAAGTGATACAGGAGAATTGCATCTAGTAGCATTGTGATTTATACATTGAATTTGTGGATCTGTCAGCTAATTTAATGTGTTATAAAGTCCTTCAGAATACTTGTTGTTCATATGCTGAAGCTATCTGGACTGCAACCAAGACAGCTTTACATGAATGAACATTTAAGAGAACACAGAGACCATAGGCATATAAGGACTCAGTTTAGTTATATCTAGTTTAGGAGATAAACTTTTAAAAAAAAAATTCATTTTTATCATCATTTATTATCTCTTGCTCTGTTTCTCTTTCAAACAATAAAAATGGGGGGAAAAAAACCTTTATAGTAAATATTTAATCATACAGCAAAGCAAATCCCCTTGTTGAATATGTCTAAAAATGTTCTTTAACTTTCAACTAGATTCTTTTCTCTAAGCCTAATCTATTTCAGATCCATTTTGCTCTGTGACTTAAAAAATTTTGTAAAGGCTCCGCCTTGTTTTTTTTTTTTTTCCATAATTCAGGCAGTATGCCCCCTATTTTCTCTTATTTGTTTTTTCTTCTTTTTTTCTTTTTTCTTTTTCTTTTTTGGTTAGGCAATTGGGATTAAGTGATTTGCCTAGGGTTACACAGCTAGTAAGTGTTAAGTGTCTGAGGTCATATTTGAACTTAGGTACTACTCACTTCAAGGTCAGTCCTCTATTCACTGTGCCATCTAGCTTTTCTCTTATTTGAGTACCAAACTGGGGTCTAGGATGAATGTCCCTGTTATCCAAACAGATAGTAATCTTTTGGTTTCTAGTTTCACCATTCTATTCCTTTTTGGTTGTCTTTTGTATCTATTGACTTAGGTTCCTTTTTTCCCCCTTTTAATTAGATCAAAGATATAATCCAGACTTTGATCCCTGTTTCCTTTCTGTCCAGTTGTGTCTTTTCTAGAGCACTTTTTACTATTACAAGAAAAGTAGGACTGTAGCTGAGACTTAGTGTATATGGGGATAGTTATTTACTTTCTTTTTAGTTGTCTTAGGCAAAGTAAAAATGGATGATAAATCATTAAAAAAAATTAGACTTGGGTCTTATTTCTCATTAGTCATGTAATTTTGGTTGCAAAATTTCTCCTTTTTCTCATCTGTACAGTGGGAATAAGTCTTGTTTTGTTTACTTTATATAATGGCTTTATAAAATAAATATAAAATGACTAGATAATTAATGAACACTCCATCCAGGCCTGACTGGTTTTGGTTCTGTGGTTGACAGGTAATGAATTTGAGGCCTACGTAATATGAATTTGAGGACTAATTATAATATGGAACTATAGGTGATAATAGTGAAATTTATAGATTGTTTTGTGGTTTGTTTTTTGGTGTGACTGAGCTGAAAGAAGGGAATGGAAAAATGATTATTGCACATGGTTTTCTGAAGGTTACATTTCAATGATTCATAGCTACATATTTATTTATTTTAATTTATTTTTTAAATAGTATTTTTTCCAATTACATGTAAAGACAATTTTTAATATTCATTAAAAAATTTTGTTTCAGCTTTTCTCCTTTCTTAACCATCTTCATCCCTAAAAAGATAAGCAATGTGATATAGGTTATATATGTGCAGTCATGAAATTTATTTCCATGTTTGTCACGTTACAAAAGAAGCAGACTAAATGGGGGGGAAACAAGAAAAAGATAAAAAAAAAAGTGAAAATAATATGCTTTTATCTGCATTTAGACTCTACCAGTTCTTTCTCTGGATGTAGATAGCATTATCTATCATGATCCTTTGGAATTGTCTTGGATCATTATATTGCTAAAATGAGATAAGGTATTAATAGTTGGTCATCTCACATTGTTGCTGTATAGAGTTGTATACAAAGCTCTGGTTCTACTCGTTTCACTTCGTATCAGTTCATGTAAGTTCAGGTTTTTCTGAAATCTGCTTGCTTGTCATTTCTTATAACACCAATGGTGTTCCATTACATTCACTTAACCCAACTTGTTCACCCATTCTCTAGTTGACAGGCAATTTCTACTTCTTTGCTACTACAAAAAAATCTACTATAAATACTTTTGTACACGTTGGTAAGTCCTTTCCTCTTTTTTATGATCTCTTTAGGATAATAAATTTAGTAATGATATTGCTGGGTCCAAGGGTATACATAATTTGCCCTTTGAACATTGTTCCAAATCACTCTATAGAATGGTTGAATTAATCCGTAGTTCCACCAGCAGTGCAATAGTGCCCTAATTTTCTCATATTATCTATGTTATCATTTTCCTTTTCTGTCATGCTAACCAATTGGATAAGTATGAGGGTGATCTCAGCATTGTTTTAATTTGCATTTTTCTAATCAATAGTGATTTGGAACATTTTTTCATATGACTGTAGATAGCTTTCATTTTCTTTTTTTTTCTCTTTTTTATGTGTACATATTTTCACACTTATTGTTGTGCAAGAAAAATCGTATCTACAAGAAAAAAAAATCAGAGAAAGGAAATACAATGCAAGTAAACATCAATAGAGAGCATGAAAATGTTATGTTGTGGTCCACATTTCATATCCCTCTCTCTGGGTGTATATGGCTTTCTTCACTGAACAATTGGAACTGGTTTGAGACATTCCATTGTTGCAGAGAGCAACAATGTCCATCAGAATTGATCATCATAGAGTATTGTTGTTGCCATGTATAATGATCTCCTGGTTCTGCTCATTTCACTCAGCATCAGTTCATGCAAGCCTCTCCAGGCCTCTCTGAAATCATCCTGCTGGTCGTTTCTCACAGAACAATAATATTCCATGGCATTCATATACCATAATTTATTCAGCCACTTTCCAATTGATGGGCATCCATTCAGTTTCCAGTTTCTAGCCACTACAAAAAGGGCTGCCACAAACATTCTTGCACATGTGGGTCCCTTTCCCTCCTCTAAGATCTCTTTGGGATATAAGCCCAATAGAAACACTTCTGGGTCAAAGGGTATGCACAGTTTGATCACTTTTTGAGCATAGCTCCAAATTGCTCTCCAGAATGGTTGTATCCGTTCACAGTTCCACCAACAATGTATTAGTGTCCCAGCTTTCCCAGCATTTATCATTATCATTTCCTGTCATTTTAGCCAATCTGACACGTGTGTAGTGGTACCTCAGAGTTGTCTTAATTTGCATTTCTCTGATCAATAGTGATTTGGAGCAACTTTTCATATGACTAGAAATGGTTTTAATTTCATCATCTGAAAATTGTCTGTTCATATCCCTTGATCATTTATCTATTGAAGAGTGGCTTGAATTCTTATAAATATGAGCCAATTCTCTATATATTTTAGAAATGAAGCCTTTATCAGAACCATTAAATGTAAAGATAGTTTCCCAATTTGATTATTGCCTCCTAATTTTGTCTGCGTTAATTTTG
Organism: Myrmecobius fasciatus; assembly: GCA_023553655.1. NCBI lineage: Eukaryota > Metazoa > Chordata > Mammalia > Dasyuromorphia > Myrmecobiidae > Myrmecobius > Myrmecobius fasciatus. Next base: position 4,007 of record JAJPUD010009415.1, read on the forward strand.
TTTGTACAGAAATTTTTTGACTTAATTAAGAGTTCCAGATCTTCTTTGAACATAAATTTATTCCATCTCCACAGGCCTGAGAAGTAAACTGTACTATGTTCCTCTAATTTGCTTACAATATCACTCTTTATATCTAGATCATGAACCCATTTAGATCTTATCTTGGTATGTGGTGTTAGGTGTGGGTCCAGTCCTAATTTCTTCCACACTAGTTTCCAGTTTTCCCAGCAGTTTTTGCCGAATAGTGAGTACTTATCCCAAAAGCTGGGGTCTTTGGGTGTATCAAACACTAAATTGCTAAAGTTATTGCCTAGATTGTCCTGATATCCTATCCTATGCCACTGATCGACCACTCTATTTCTCAGCTGGTACCAAATGGTTTTGATGACCGCTGCTTTATAATATAGTTTTAGATCTAGAACAGCAAGGCCACCTTCATCTGCCTTTTTTTTTCATTAGTTCCCTTGAAATTCTTGACCTTTTGTTCTTCCAAATGAACTTTGCTACTATTTTTTCTAGATCTGTAAAATAATTTCTTGGGAGTTTGATTGGTATGGCACTCATTTTCTTTTCTTTTTTTTTTTTTTACCTGAAAACTGCCCATTCATGTCTTTTGACCACCTATCAATTGGGGAATGACTTGTATTCTTCTAAATTTGACTTAGTTGTCTATATACTTGAGAAATTTTATTGGAGAGACTTCCTATAAACATTGTTTCCCATCTTTCTGTTTTCCTTCTAATCTTGGTTGCATTGGTTTTTGTGCAAAAACCTTAAAATTTAATATATGTTTTAATATCTCATTATGTTCTTCCTTGTTTTGTCAAAACTTCTTTTCCATAGATCTAACATATAATCTGTGGTGGTTTCCTGATTTGCTTATGGTATCACCCTTTATGTCTAAATCATGTATTCATTTTGATCTTATCTTGATAGTATAAGATGCTGGCCTATACTTAGTTTTTGCCTTTCTGTTTTCCAGTTTTCCTAGTGGTTTTTGTAAAATAGAGAGTTATCCCAAAAGCTAGCGTCTTTAGGTTTATCAGATACTAGATTATTATGGTCATTTATTACTGTCTTATGTACCTAATCTGCTCCTTTGATCTACAACCCTGTTAATCAGTACCAGAATGTTTCGATGATTGAGATCTGGTATGGCTAGGCTACCTTCCTTTTCATTTTTTTCATTAATTCCCTTGATATTGTTGACCTTTTGTTTATTCCAGTTTAATATTATTTTTCTAATTCTGTGAAATAGAAATTTGACTGGCATGGCACTCAATATAGCTATATAGATTTATAGGACTTGGACAGTCTGGTCTAATTTAATTTTACAGATGAAAAAACTGAGATTCAGAGAAATGATTTTTTTTCCCCTCCCTCATAGCTAGTTGAATGATTAATGGCAAGTCATTGCTTACTATGTGCTAAGCACTATGGATACAAAGAAAGACAAATCATTTTCTGCTCTCAAAAAGTTCATATTCTTATGGAAGAGACAATATGCAAACAACTATGTACATACAAGATATCTACATGATGGCCTAACCAAATCAAGATATATCCACTAACTTGCTAATTGAACTTTAAAACCCCTAAACATAGTTTGGCATAGGAGCCCGTATCTTCTGTTGTTGTTCCCTTTTTGGACAGCTAACATTATTCTAGAGGGAGAATCTCCAAAGATGATATAGTCTGGGAAAGATGGTGAGTTGAGGTCATTGTGATATTGTGGGGAAAGCCCTGGATTTGGATTTGAAAGCTTCAGATTCTAGTCCTGTCTCTCCTACCTCCTAGCTATATAACCATAGATGGACAAATCAATTTCCTCTTCAGTAAAATGAAGAGCTTGGATTAGGAGGTAGAAATTCCTCTCAACTTTGTGATTTGAAAACTTCAGACCTGAGTTTGAATTCTGTCTTGTCATTTATCATCTTTGTGACTTGGATGAAGTCTTTAAACTTCTGGGTTCAATCTCTTTATCTCTAAAATAAGAGGGTTGAACTAGATGAGCTCTAGGGTCTCTTCCATATAGAAGTGCTATGGCCTTTTGATTTTCCAATTCTCCACATAATGACTCACCTTTCCTGCTAATATTACCATTTTATTTGGTACCACTGCTTTAGAAGAGTCCTAGTCATCCAAGAAAAGAGTATCTCTCTGAATGTTTCTTAGAAAAGGAGGCTTAAGGAGACAGCAAATCTCTATTTTCCTCAAAATCCTGGACTTAAAATTGGCAGGGTCCTGAATTGTTTTATTTGACTATCAACATTAACACCACTAGTTAACTATTTCTATTTTGCTCACATTGTTCAAAGTTATAATTATATGTAAAACATATGGTTAACTAGCCCAATGCAAATATGCAATGAAAAAAAATTTAAGAATAAGTTTATCTGTTTATTAATATAATAGAAAATGATAAGAAATTTAACTTCTAATTCAAACTTATTATAGAGTAATAATTATTGAAAAGAAATATTTTTTATTTTGTTAAATATTTCCCAGTTACCTTTTCAAAAATTGTAAGCATTAATTTTTTCATATTCTTTCCTTCTCTCCTGTCCCTTCTCATTTCCTTAAGAATGCAAGCAAAAGGGTAGCTACTTAGCACAGTGGATAGAGTCCCAGCCCTTGAGTCAGGAGGACCTAAGTTCAAATGTGGCTTCAGACACTTAACACTTATTATCTGTATGACCCTGGACAAGTCACTTGCTTAGTCACCCCAAGCAAAGAATGCAAGCAATATATCCATTATTCATGTGAAGTTATGTAAAACATATATACATATTAGCCATGTTGCAAAAGTAAGCACATATCCCAAAACCCAAAGAAAAATAAAGTGAAAAATGCTTCAGCATGCACTCAGAATCTATCAGTTGTTTATCTGGAGATAGCAGTTTTCAATGAGGGTGTTTTGGAATTGTCTTGGTCAAAGTGTCTAAATCTTAAACAAGTTGATCATTGTTAAAATTACCATAATTGTGTACAGCTTTGTTCTGGTTTTCCTCACTTCACTTTGCATCAGTTCATATAAGACTTATCAGTTTTTTCTGAAACCATCATGCTCATCCTTTCCTATAGCATAACAGCATTCCTTCATAATCATTTATTACAACTTGTTCAGTTATTCCCCAATTGATGGGTACCCCCTCAATTTTAACTTCTTTTCCACCACAAAAAGATCTACTATTAATATTTTTGTACGTGTGGGTCCTTTTCCCTTTTCTTTGATATCTTTGGAATATGGGCCTAGGTTATGGAATATGATATTCTTAGGGTAAAAGTCATGCACAGTTTTACATTTGGGCAAAGTTCTAAATTGTTTTCTAGACCAGTTCACAACTGCCAACAATGCAATTAGTGTCTCAGTTTTTTCACATCCCTTTCTTATCTTTGTCATTTTCATTTTCTGTCATATTAGCCATTCTCATAAGTGTCATGTGCTATCTCAGAGTTGTTTTAATTTGTATTTCTCGACTCGATAGTACTTTAGAGCTTTTTTTTTTTTTATGTGACTTGGTAGCTTGGATATTTCTTCTGGAACTTTTCGTATTCTTTAATCATTTACTGGGAAATTGCCCTTCTAAAATACTCAGTTCTCTAAATATTTGAGAAATGAAACCTTTATCAGAGAAACTTGTGATGAAAAATTTTTCCCACTTATCTGAGAAAACAAGTACTGAATATACCAATATGACTAAAAATATGAATATACCAATATGACTAAAAAATGTCATTATTGACATTTAAAATATTTTAGTAGTTTTAGACTGAAAATCTTCTCTTTCTTTAAATCTTTATACATCTCTGGTGGATTGAGAGCTTTATTCACATCCTCCTTCTCATCCATCATTACATTCACATTCTCACATAATATATCATAAAGTTGGTGGATCTGGGTCATGATTCTAGAATCAGTAAACATATTGTCTTTTTTTTTTTTTTAACAGTTGGAAATCAGTTTTCAGAAATACTTTTTGTCTCCCACTCTTTCTTTATTTGATCATCAAAGAAGTGAAAATGATCGGTTATATCTTCTCAGAGTGAGAGGATTTTGAGATACATAAAAAAGTATTGGTATTAATTTTAAATCACCTGTATTTCCCAATAAAAGGGTTAGGTCATCCTTAGGCAATTTAAATCTATATTGAATTTTTTTTTTCTCTTTTAGAAATATGTTTTAAAAAGTGTCCTTTCCCATAATAAGCCTGTTTCATCCATCAGTGTTATCCACCTTTGATTGTTTTCTTCTAAACATAAGCATATTTAATAGCTGCCTGGTCCTCATCTGCGTTGACTGCCTTACAGTAGTTTTTAACAATAATAGTAAAAGTAACTTACATTTATATAGCACTTGCTTCTTAACCAGGCACTGCTAAATGCTCGATGATTATCATTTCATTTGATCTCACAACAATCCTGACAGCTAAGTGCGATTATTATTATTTTACAGATGAAGAAACTGAGGCAAGCAGGTGAAGTGACTTGCCCAGGGTCACTCAGCTTGTAAGTTTTTGAGGCCAGATTTAAATTCAAGTCTAGTACTCTGTCCTGTATATCATCTGGCTGCCATTATGTAATTGAACTTAATTTTTAAGCAGTCCAGCTAACCAAGGCTTCTAATAAAAGTTTTTTTTACTCTCCTCTTTATTTCTCTGCCTTAAAAGCCTGAATGGTAGCCATGCCAAGAGGAATGCAGCTGTTCCATTTCTATTATAACATTTTTTCATTTGTCTTCGTTTGCTAACCATAAATAGCTGTTGTAACTTGGTCTTTTTCTTTTATTCCATCTGCATGTTTTATAATATTTTTGATAACATGCATTCTGACATCTTGTCCTATTTTAGAGTTAATCTAAATATGTTCATATTGTTCAATTATGTCAGATATTTATTCCATTGTAATAATAAGATTTTTTTGTGGTGGCAGTATTTCCATCTGAATTTTTCTTCCTTTTGTCCATTTTAATCAGCACTCTTAAAACAGTTAAATACATCTGTTGATAACATGATCAGTAGTACCATATGACATCCACAAATGGTAATAGGCAAGTACAAACTGAAAGCATTTTGACCCTTTACTCAAGTGTTGCATTAATTGAATTTTAACTCCTATTAAATTCAACTTGGTATCATTTTATAATGCACGGTAAATAAAATTTTTCATTATATACAGTACTCATTAATCATGGCCTAAATTTTGTCTTGCAATCATTTAAACTTTACATTTTATTCTCATTCCTTACTGGTGTATGAACAATGAAGCACTTGGTAGATTCTGAGTTTTAGTGATAGGAAGATGATAGCATTGAAGGATGTTTATATAAGCTCTGGGGCGGGAGTAACTGACATTTTCTTAAAACTTTAGGCTATTCAGGTTCTTCATCAATATTCAGCAAGCACATGATGGGTGAGAGTTGGTGCCCTTTGAAGCTCCTATTCAGTTTCTGAAGTGCCCTTCTGCATTAGTCCCCAGTATATAGAATCACTGTCCCCAAATCCTTTTAGGAGAAGGAAGCACATGCTTGGGTATTTTGGGTCATCCTAATCTCTTCAGGACTGCAGTACTATTGCACTTGGGAGAAAATTCTGACTTAGAGGTATTTACATATGTGCTTAGACATTCAGTCATGAGCTTCTGAATTGGTTCCTCAGCCAAGCACATCCAGCAGCAAGTCCTTTTTCCCTCTCTGAGACTCATTTCTTCTAGTTATTTTAAAATAAAAATTCTCTAGGGTTCTAGACCTATTACAAGAGTGTAATCTATTTCTTTTTTTTCAAATTTCTCTATTTCAATATAGATTTAAATTGTCTAAGGATGACCTAACCTTTTTATTGGGAAATACAGGAGTTGATTTAAAATTAATACCAGTACTTTTTTATGAATCTCAAAACCATCCTTCTAATCACAGTTTTCTGGTTACTATTTTTTCCTTTTCTCATATGCAGTTTTTGATAAGCTCACTCTGTTGTTGAGTTTTCTGACTAGACTAGCACACTGGTCTAGTCAGTGCAGAGGAAAAAGTCAATGATTTTTGGATCCTATTTCTTGAGATATTTTCCAATAACTTAATTTACATATGAACCTTACTTTTTGTATTTATTATTTCACAAGATCCACAATTCCTTAGTAGTCTTCATATGTTGAAATAAAATTTACTCCTAGATAGCCATCCTTTTGGCCTTTTACTCAGCAAAGCTTACCCTCAGATGAAAAACTCAGTCCATTTCAAGGCTACATTAGTAAGATGTTTTTGAATTTGGTGGTTCTTACTATAGCTAAACTACTTTGAAGCATTAAATATTCAATGGAAGTATCATAGATAGTTTTTAATAGATAGTCTGGTTTTTTTGCGAGGAGACAATTGGGGTTAGGTGACTTGCCCAGGGTTACACAGCTCACCAGTGTTAAGTGTTTGAGACCAGATTTGAACTCAGGTCCTCCTGACTTCAGGGCTGGTGCTCTATCCACTGCGCCACTTAGCTGCCCCTTACTAGATAGTTTTAAAAGAACATGGTATAGTACTTACAGTGATGGATCTAAAGTCAGGAAGACTTGGTTTCAAATTCCTCCTCTGACATTTGGTTATATGACTATAAACATGTAAGTGTTTTGGGGCAGCTAGACCTGGGTGTGACCCTGGGTACGTCACTTAACCTCAATTGCCTCAACAAAAAAAACAAACAAAAAAACCCCAAACAAACATGTAAGTGTTTTAACAATCCCTGGCAGAGAATAAGTACTTTTTTATAAGTACTCAATAATAAATACTTGTTTAATATTGACTGATTGGTTTAACCTCTTGAAGTCCCATTTCTTCCTCTGTAAAATGAGAATTATACCAGTAATGCTTGTCCAAATAGTGTATATAAATTGCAAATTAAAGCACTGTATAAACATAATTTATTAATAGACTTTGAATATAATAAATGATATTAACTTGTCACTTAACTTTCTTTTGCCATTATATGTGTTTGCTCCATTAAATTACCATAGCGTGCACTTTTTATCCCAAAGTAGTTTTGCAGAGGTAGCATGGATAACAATAGTATGAATAGATATTTTGAAATACATCACCGTTTCTGGATAAATAACTAGAAATTCATTTCTAGATTATGTTGGAACTATTCTGTTTTCATATTATGAGTGGTTCATTGGTTTTTGTAAAATATTTGACAAGAGGGTTGGAAGTAAATAGGAGTTCCTATATTTATTTATTTGTCTAACTTTTTGTTAAATGATCCCGATTAATAGAAATCAAGGTGGTGTGTAGGGTGGTTTTTTTTTTTTTTTTTTTTTACATTTTGGTATTAGATTTTTTAATTTGCTAAATAACAATACCTATATTTTTGGTAATAAATTAAGGATTTACTTATAAATGATAAAATATCAGTTGCAATTAGGATTGGCAGTCGTCTGATCTAATCTATTTTTGACTTACAAGTTAGAGTGGAGGAGGTTAAAATTGAAATTCTACTAAAATTGAAATTAATTTCAGCCTATACATTCTCTTAACTCAATCCCAAAATGTTTCGTTTCAAGCTTTTCAATTTAAACGAGTAAAGGCACTTAGTGGAAATTAGTTACTATTTTTCAGGAGTTGATAAAAGAAGAGAGTATGTAACATAATGAGGGTATAGTAACAAAATGAAGAATTTGGACTAGAGGATATCAGAGGACCTAGCTCTTTAATAAAGACTCTCTTGTCCTAAGAAATGAATTGTGAAACCATGAAAATGTCAGCTATTTAGGCATAACTTTTACCTATAGCATATTCATAAAATCAGAAATTGAAGGTTTGAAGTTATAGAAAGGACCACATTTTTAGAGCTTTGCTTGAAGTTGAATGCTTGGAACAAAGAAGTAAGATGAGCTATCTTCATGCAATGGGAAGTTGAATTTGTAATTAGAAGTCCAGAGAATTAAACTAATTCCCTGATCTATACTTACTACTTTTATGAACTTAGTTTAATCACTTAATCTTTCCAAGCTTCCCTTGTCTCATCTGTAAAAAATGAGGTTTATTCCAGCTCTCAGTCCATGATTTTATGATGTTACTATTTGTGACCTTTTACATATGCTGAAACTGGGATATCTTTCATATCAAACTGTCAGGAGGGTTGCATTGCAGTCAACGTCTTTGCATTGTGTCATTTTATGAGGGATTTATTCTAAAAGAGTTTTCAATAATAAATAAACCGAGAACTAGGTCCTCAGTGTTGTAAGTCTCTACTGATCTTATGTGGGACTTTCTGAAGTATCATGCCACTTCAAAAGTTGATTTAAAAAAATATTTTGAATATGGTGAACTAAATTTTCATATCTTTCTTAATTGATGCCTAGGAACCCCAAATCCTATTCTAAGATTTCATTAAAGTAAAAATATTTTATGATGGAACAATAATTTTTAGCATCTCATTAGCTCTAATCTGATAGAACTCAACTTTTATGTTTTTAATGTAAGACTTTTTTATGTTTTTAACTGTTAAGGGGTTTTTTAAAGCCAAAAAATGTCATCTTTTTTTTAATTAAACCTTCTGTTAATAACCTTTTCTGCACTTAAGTAATCAGGTTTTTGGAAAATGGGCACGTTAGTCCTTTGCAAAGCCCATATTTAAGGCTTTCTTACTTGGGAAAACTTGTCAATGTTTTGAGACCTCAGGGTGAGAAAGAATTCCCCTAAGGAAAAATGGGAATAAGACTTTGGTGGAAGCATTGAAGCATTTATGTCTTAGGACCCTATTCTAGTTGAATTCTTGGTAATAAATAATGAACCTTTTTAGAAAAGGTGAGACTAAAGAGCATACCATGTGAGGAATCAGCTAAAGAAACTAGGGTTTTTTTAGCTTAGAAAAGAGGTAGTTTAAGTGAGATATAAATGTTTTTAACTGTTTGAGAGGTTGTCATGTTCAAAATTAATAAAACTTAATATGCTTCGCCTTTTGGGCAGAATTAGAAATAGTGGATATTTTGGCCTCATTGTCAAGAAAACCTTTACAGAATGATGGCTGCCCCAAAGTGGCATGGTCTTTGGAACAGAGTGGATTTTCTTGTCACAATAGGTCTTCAGACATAGGCTAGACTACATGTCAGAATGCTGTAGAGAGAATTCTTTAGTTTGAATTAGATGGTTTTTGAGATCTCTTAATATTTGTGAACCACTATTTACTACTCTTCACCTTGTTTAGATAATTCATTTATAGTTATAAAAACATGTCCAATTATTTTATTTGGTTCTGTGATAGCATTTAGTAGATCATAGTATCAACCCCCACCCCCCCAAAAAAAAGAGGTTAAAGGTTTATTTTTAAACTAATATTTGTAAATGAGAGACATTAATAAAAGATGTGATTTTTTTTTTTATGGGTCTTCCCCCCCCCAAAAAAAAGTTAAAATTTTAAAGGGATTTTCTAGGTTTGTGATGAGGAGCCTAGAAGATATTTTTTATCATTAGTTTTCTGTTCTTAGGATACAGTTGCAGGGGTTGAGGAGGAAGAGACAGTGTAGGGAAGGGATTCAAACCTATGATTTTATTGGTTTAAATAGCTCCCTGTGAGCCAAGTAACTACTGACACAGTTCTGTAATTCTTCTGTACTTCATGAAGTATAGAACTTCGAGCAGGGATTCTTAACCTGAGGTTAAGAAACTTTTTTAAAAAATAAATTTTTGATAGTTGTACTTTCAGTACAGTTTAAAAAAAAAATCCATCTTCCCAACTCTTACTCCTTGTTGAGAAAGAAAAAGAAGATCCTAAATTCCTAAAATGTTCTTTAAGATTGGCTCTTTGTCTCAGATAATGCCATGTCCTTTGGTTCCGATTCAGTCCCTCTATAGAGAACATTTTTAGAAAGGTGATATTGAATTTTAGAGAGGAGAAATGACCTGACCATTTCATATATCTTAGCACATCTTTTTTTCTCTCTAGTCTGCATTATGGAGGAAGAAAGGAAGAATCAACATTTATTATACTATGTGTGCTAAGCACTGTGCTAAATGCTTTACAAATATCTCATTTGAGATAATACAACCCTTAGAGGTCAGAGAAATTAAGTGATTTGTTCAGAATCACTCAAATGGTACATGTCTAAGGCTAAGTTTGAACTCTGTTTTTTCTGATTCCAGGCCCAGTGTAGTATTCCTGCTCCAGGATTGTGGGTAAACTTTAAAATGAATGCTAAAGGAGCAGCTAAGTAATGCAGTGGATAGAGCACCAGCCCTGGAGTCAGGAGGACCTGGGTTCAAATTTAGTCTCAGACACTTAACACTTCCTAGCTGTGTGACTCTGGACAAGTCACTTAACCCCAATTGCCTTAGCAAAAATAAATAAATAAAATAAAATGAATGCTAAACAAATATATTATGAATAAGCTTAATAATAGCAATATCTGATTTTTCTAGTTCTCTAAAATTTAGATATCCATTAACTTTATTAGACCTCACAAAAAAAAATTGCAAAGGTCTGTTACACTTTTAAAATGAAAAAATAGCCTCAGAGAGGTTGTGACCCCCTCGTGATTACACAGTTAATGTCATTCCAGACTCTTAAGCACTTTTTAGGACAGGATAGTATGTAGTAACCTTTCTTTTTTATCATCACCAACTTTTATCTTTATCTTTTCTTTTTTAATTGTATTGTGTTGTATTGTTTTGTATTTTCTTTCCTTATATTTTTGTCCCAGACTCTGTAGTCACTGCATATAGGGGAAAAAAACAGCTCTTGATTCATCTGAACATATCTTTTTTACTTGGTTGATAATGTCTCTTTCCTTCTCTTTGGAGTCTTAATTTACTTACCATCACATATTAGGACTTCTAGGTACTTAGACCCTGAGAATATAGAACAATTCTGACACATAGCTTCTATCTCAAAAGAGATTCTTTTCTAGTTAAAGATAAACGAAACAGTAATTTAAGGCAATAGGAACCAGATCATTTAATACTATATTATGTACTATATGTCCTGTCTAGTGTTAAAATGACTCAGAGGAAAGAGTTCCCCTTGGGGTTAGGAAAGAAAGTAAGGAGTCACAGAAAAATCTTCAAAGAGGCCCAGGTTATGTACACTAACCATAAGTGGCCCCCAGGCTTGTATCCTAGACGGTTTTCTCTTTATACTATATAGCTTGGTGATCTTATCAGGTCCCATATATTAATTATTATTTCTCTGCTCATGATTTTCAAATCTACTTATCTGACTCTAACCTCCATTTCACTTTTTTTTAAATTTTAAAATTTATTTCATTTGAAAAAACAGTAAGAAAAAAAGAAACAGAAAAGGAATACAAAACAGAAGACAGCATTGTCATGTGCCCAGCAGAATATCAGGGACGTAAAATATATAACAACAAATTACCAGATCAAGAAAGTATGTTAGAAGAAAATATATTCATGAATGTCTTTTTTTTTTTCCTAAATTGTTCTTTGCTAGACACTTTTAACTTTTTTTTCCCTTTCATCTCTCCCTCCCCACTCCCACTTAACTACAGTTAGAAAAGATGTAATTATCTATGCATACGTAGATATATACATACATATACACATACCCTCTTCCTGCCCAACCCCACCTCCCTGCATATAATCTTTTTCTATCCCTTCTGCCTCTTTAAATTCTGCTCTATAACTTGCCTTGCTTTTACTTAACCTCTCCTCACTCCCTTGTTATCTTTATGTATGGATCACTCCTTTGTCTTCTTCCCTTGCCCTTTGCTTCCTCATCCACCCATCCCTCCCCCATTATTTCTTTATAGATGTTGGAAGGAGCTGTATCCTTCATGGTATATTTGTAGTGTTGGCTATTGAACCCATTCCCAATGTGAACTACAAGCTCTCCTCCCCCTTCTAATTCCTCTGTATTCTTTCTTTGCACCTCATTTGTATAACATTTTTTAATATTTTAACCATAACTGCCAATATTTTGAGTTGCCCTATTGTTAATGTGAACATGTAGTATACATTTCCCATGTAAAAAAACAATTTGTCCATGTTTCAACAAGTTTGTCCATGTTGAGTTTGTTTGTTTGTTTGTTTCTTTCTCTCTCTTTCTCTCTCTTTCTCTCTCTTTCTCTCTTTCTCTCTCTCTCTCTTTCTCTCTTTCTTTCTTTCTTTTTTTTGCAATTGGGGTTAAGTGACTTGCCCAGGGTATCAGGGTATGTTAAGTTTCTTAAAATTGATCTTTGATGGTGACTCTTAAATGTTAGATTTTCTGCTAAGTTCATGTTTGATTGATAGTCGTGAAAATCTGCAAATTCTTTGAATATCCCAATTTTTTCTCATTCGGAGTTAAAAGTTTTGTTGGATTATGATGTTTTTGGCCACAGGCTTAGTTCTTTTGATTATTGGTAGATGTGATTCTAGGACCTGCAGTCTTTTATTGTTGTACAATTTTGATTGTAGCTCCAGTATTTTTGAATTGTTTTTTCCTTGTTTCTTGCAAATTTTTCTCTTTGATTTGGAAGTTTCAAAATTTGGCAGTAATATTCCTATGTTTTCCACAAAGGATCTCTTTGAGGTGGCGATCAGTCGATTGTTTTCTATTTCTACTTTTCCCCTCATGTTCTATCACTCCAGAATACTTTTTTTTTTTTTTTTTTTTTGCGCTTTTTGCTGAGGCAATTGAGGTTAAGTAAGTGACTTGCCCAGAGTCACACAGCTAGGGAATGTTAAGTGTCTGAAATCAAATTTGAACTCAGGTCCTCTTGACTTCAGGGCTGGTGTTCTATCCACTGCGCCACCTAGCTGCCCCCAGAATATTTTTCTTGGATTATTTCCTGTATTGTTGTGTCAGGGATCTCTTTTTGATCACATTTTTCTGGCAGTCCAGTTATTTTTATATTTTCTCTTCTTGTTCTGTTCTTTAGATCTATTATTTTTCCTATAAGATGTTTTATCTTCTGTTCTAATCTGTTTTGTTATTTCTTGGTCTCTAATAGTTGCACTGAATTCTTGTCTGATTCTAATTTTCAAAGAATTATTTTCATCTTTGAGACTCTATACCTTCTCTTCTAGTCGGTTAATTCTTTTTTCATAATCTTGTTTTTCTTGGATGGTTTTTATCATTTCATTTATTTTTGGTTTGTCCTCAATGCCTCATTTGATTTTTGAATTCTTTTTTGAGTTCTATACATTTTCTGTTGGCAGGGAGCAATTTCACATTACCCTTTGGAGTAGAAGCTTCTTCTTAAAAATTTTATTTTATTTTTTTTTTAAACTAAAATGTCCTCCTTGGAAGATGAACTCCATCTCACTTCTCCAACTACTTTTCATTTCTTCTACTGGTTGACCACCTTTTGCCATCTTTGGTAATTTGGGAACAAGGTATGTTTTTCATAGTTACCTTACTTTAACAATGGATTCTTTTTTTCCTTATTTAATAATGCATTGATCTCAGAGTAAGGAAACTATACATTTTCCAGAAGTTAAAAAATCATATACAAAAAAAGTACTACTCTAGATGGCAGAACTTACGAGATTGCTTTTCTTTTACTTGCAAGTAAATTTTTTTTTAAATTGTGGATTCAATAAACTTTATCCTTATAAAATATAAGATCTGTTAGTTTGTTGAATTCTTTTTTAAAATTGTATTATTTTTATTTTCAGATTCTTTTTTCTTAAACACTTTTATTTTTCATTATACATGTAAAGATAGTTGTCAACATTCATTTCTGTAATACTTTTGTGTTCAACAATAGGCTTTTTTGCCCCCCCCCCCCCAATTTTTTTTTTGGTTCAGAACTGTTGAGTCCTTTTTGTAAGGATTTATGTGTAGTCAAGTTTTTCTAGTAGGGAAAAATGTTAGCTCGTTTGAGTTTTTGTAGCCAATATTTATATTTGTGGAAGATCAGGAGAAAGTAGAAAGGGAAAAGGGGTCATTCTTCCTAGTGCTACAGTCTAGTCTGCCCTTCCATTTCCCTCAGGATTAGGCTTATGACCCCAAACCCAGAGTTTTTGTATTTGCAAAATGGACCTTGGAACTGGAATCTCCAGGTTTTGGCCATATCCTAGGAATTCTGGCTTATGTCCTTGAATTGGTACTTGGAGGTTCCTGTAGTTCTCTGTCTCATCAATACAGTAGTTTCCAAGACTTGGTGTAAGTGAAATACAAATGAATGTGTGTCAAGTAAATAACCTTAAATTTTTTAATATAAAGTTTAAAAAATCCTGTGGGAATGAGTTACACAGGCAATAGACTTCTATAATGATTATGGAAATTGTAGGCTCTAGAGTTAGAAGAGATTTGGGATGATTTAATCTTGAACTCTTTTCCATTCACCGCCATTATTTTACAGATGAAGAAAATGAGGACCAAGAAGTTGAGTGATGTGCTTCAGTCATACAGACTGTGAGAGATAGTAAGGAAAGTTTTCTGCATTTGGAGCCATAGGACCTGGATTCAAATTCTAGCTTCTCTGTAACCAATAATGCAGTCTCTCACTTTTCAGGGCCTCTCTTCTACCTTTAAGTACCATGATTTATCACTTCTGTATTAGGAAACCATCAGTTTTGCTTGATCATCATACAAAATATTCCATATATGTCATATGTCATAACTTATTCAGCCATTCTCTACCTGAGAGGCATCCGTTCAATTTCCAGTCCTTTGATCCTGCAAAAAGCACTATTACAAACAGTTTTGCACACATGAGTCCTTATCCCTCTTTTATGATCTCTTTGAAATATAGACTCAGTAGTGGTAATGCTGGAAAGGGTATGCATAGTTTGATAGTCCTTTGGGCTTAGTTCCAAATTGCTCTCTTAATGATTGGATCATAACTTCACCAACAATGCATTAGTGTCTGGGTTTTCCCAAACCCCCTCCAACATTTATCATCTTTTCCTGTCACCTTAGCCAATCTGAGAGGTGTAGAATTCAGAGTTCTGACTGAATTTCTTAAGAATAGGAGTTATCATTTGCCTTTCTTTGTATCCTCAGTATTTGTCACATTGTCTAGAACGTAGTAAGCACTTAATAAATTAATAATTTATATTTTACATAATGTATTCACTTATGTAATATACATTAATATATAATTTATGTAATTTAATAATAAATTGATAAATGTTTACTTACAAACTGAGAAATGTTTTAAAACAGTATTCTATAGTGTTTCCTATTACTGCATATGTTCAAGAGGAGAGGGAAATAATGATCTCTCTATATGATAATGGCCAGTTGGATTCCTGTATAAATCAGTTTCATTTTAGAATCTAATTCCAACAAGAGAGAAAAATTACTGCAGTTTTTCATTGAGTCACTGATTCCAGATTAATTTTAAAAAGGAATTTCTTCAGTGATCTTCAGGAACTATCAAACAGCTTGGGCATACTTGGCTGGAATACTTCTTGAGCCATAGTTGGGGTATAATAGAGTTTTGATGAATTGCAGAACTTTCCGTCCCTCTTCCTTTTTACCATCATTTCCTTTTAATATAATCACAGAGTGGTCACTTACAGGTCCTCACTGTTGACTATAGTAAGTTGCATTGCCTTAAATTTTAGAGTTTTGGAGGAGTCACAAACTTTTTCTAAAATTAGAAAAATGAAGTGTATTTTTGTAGTTTAAGGCTGGAAAGTCATTGGGATTTAGTAACACCATGTGGGTTTACCTAGAAAATTGCAGATCTATTTCATCATATTTTCCTGGAGATATTTTACTCATCACTTGAAATTGGAAGAACCAGAATTAACTTGCTGGAATGTAGAAGAGATCCCCATGTTTTCTAATCCTAGAATATTAGATTTTTCATGTTTAGGATCGTTTTGTGAGAGGCTGGACATTTCTTCTTTGATTTTTATTTAGACTTTAGGGCTGGACCTTTGAATGCATGTTTCAAAAATTTTTTCCATTTAATAGTATTTTATTTTTCCCTATTACTTGAAAAGATAATTTTCAGCATTAACTTTTATAAGGTTCTGGTTTCTGTTTTTTTCTCCATATCTCCTAGATAGCAATCTGATATAGTTTATACATGTACAATCATATTAAACATATTTCTACTTTAGTCATGTTGGTAAAGAAGAATCAGAACAAAAGGGATAAGCTATGAGAAAGGAAAAAAAGTGAAAATAGTATACTTTGATTTGCATTCAGACTCCATTGTTGTTTCTGTGAATGTGGATAGAATTTTCCATCATGAGTCTTTTGGGATTGTCTTAAATCATTGTGTTACTGAAAAGAGCAAAGTTTGTTGTAGTTGATCATCATATAGTGTTGCTATTACTGTGTACAATGTTCTCCTGGTTCTGCTCAGTAAAAACTCTTGAGGAAGAGAACAGAATTACTTAAATATTATATTTTGACCTTTTTTTGGAGTGTGATTTTTGCTTTGATATAAGCATCAAGGTTTGTGCAAAGATAATTTTTGCTTCTTTACTTTTTTTTTTTTTTTTGGCTGAGACAGTTGGGGTTAAGTGACTTGCCCAGGGTCACACAGCTAGGGAATGTTAAGGGTCTGAGACCAGATTTGAACTCAGGTCCTCCTGACTTCAGGGCTGGTGCTCTATCCACTATGTCATCTAGCTGTCCCTTGCTTCTGTACTTTTAAAAATTACTTGTGGGGCAGCTAGGTGGCGCAATGGATAGAGCACCAGCCCTGAAGTCAGGAGGACCTGCGTTCAAATCTGGTCTCAGACCCTTAATATTCCTTCGCTGTGTGACTCTGGGCAAGTCACTTCACCCCAATTGCCTCAGCACGTGCCCCCCTCCAAAAAAAGTTACTTTTACATAGTTATATTTATTACATTGCTAGACCAGTAATCAAACTTATTTCTGCTTCTGTGAAATATCCTACATGTAGCTAAAGTACTGCTTGATTATTTAAAATAATATATATTTAGATTTAATCATGATATGGAAGCAACCCTGGATTCTTGGAAGGTTATGACAGGTCTGATCAAGCTATAGCTATCTATCTATCTATGCTTGGGGTGAGAAGGCAGGGCAGTCAGAATTAAGTGACTTGTCCAGGGTCACATAGCTAATAATTGTCTGAGGGCAGAATTGAACTCCTTCTAATTGCAGGACTGGTACACAATCCACTATCCCATCTAGCTGCCTATTTGACATGTTATTAATGATAAATTATAAGTTCCAGGTTAAGTTTGGAGAATCTGGTCATCAGATTGGTTGTAAGGTGATGAACTTTTTTTTAAAGGCCCTTAAATCTAAGGTTACCATTTAACTAAAAGGTGGTATGCAAGTAGTAGTTTCTATATGAAATGAAATCATAGCTCTTTTAAATATTGAAACACAATTATTGTTGTGAACCAAATAGGTATGTATTGTTCTGTCACATCATTATATTCTGAAATTTAAGCCTGGCAGGGTTATATTAATTCAGATTTTATTTTCAGTAGTGTCTTTGTAAAAGGATTTCCATCTTATTGACTTGCCCCTGTTCTGTTTGTCCAAAGTGTCAACCCAAGAAAAAGCCTGCTCCCTTGAAATACGGAGTTGGACAACTTGTCTGGGCAAAATTCAACAGACGTCCATGGTGGCCCAGCAGAATTTGTTGCGATCCATTAATGAACACTCACTCAAAAATGAAAGGTAATGCCCAGTTGATTTTATGAGGCAATTTTCTGTAGACTGATGAATTTGTTCTTTTAAACTACGAGTTTAGTTTGCTAAGAAATGTTTTCTTAGTATTTCATGAATGAAATTTTGTCATGGTGGTCTATTGTTTCCCCACTTAAAAAGATAATTAAAAGAATATTTGAGTTTATCAACAGAGCTCAAAGCATTAGTTCACTTACAGAAAGCAATTTTTAAAAATATGGTAATGCTAACAGTCTTATATTTGTATAGTGCTTTAAAGCTTATAAAGTCCTTACCTATTCTGTGATATAAGTATTGCAAATACTAAAATCCCCGTTTTATAGATTAGAGAAGTGACATATCACTGGTAAATATGGGAGCTGGAACTCTTCCCCCTTACCCCTTCAGTCTGCTGCACCTATCTATAGATAAGGTGACTTCTGTGAGGTTACACAATGAGGTAGTCATTGTCAACTGACAGCTCACTTTTCCTACATACATAATAGAAACCCACTTTGATCAAATAAGCATTTTATGTTTTTTGTGTCTTAGTATATTGAATCCCAAGGTTATACCCTAGAAATAGTTGTATTCAGGTCAACATTTAGTATAATTGGTTTTTGAGCAGTTTTTAATTGATCTGTTCAGGATGTTGCTAATGTTTCATATTTAAGTTCCTAAAAACTAAGTCAAATATAGTTTAGTAGAAGGAGAACTGAGTTTAGAGTTAGTATCTGGGTTCAAATAACTAGCTCCTGTACTTATTATCTATATGTAACTGTAAACAGAACACTTCTCTTTAGACCTCAGTTTTCTACTTTGTAAAATGAAGTAGTTGGACTAGATGATTGAAGCTGTATCTTCCCAATTATGTCTTATAATTCTCTCAACTTCAAGTTGTAGATTTACTTGATAACACTGCAGTATTTCCACTCTATTTCCTTTACCCAATCATGCGTGTAGTATATATGCAGGAAATGTAAACTGTGTCTGCTTTCTCAGTTTGTAACAGAGGCATTTAATTGTGCAGAATGTCAGCCAAAGAAAATAACTATATAAAAATCTGCTTAGTTTAAAAAGGGTCCTTTCAAAGTGTTTCCCACTTACATGAAAAAATGTTATTCTGAAACTTTATTGCACTTTATATTCCCTTGATTTTGTCTTATGGCCATTTAAACTACAATAAAATATGAAGACATATTTACCACTTTCAATTTAAGTATTCAAGCCTTCTTTAGGAATGTTTTAGTTTAGAAAAAATAATTTTTAATGAATCAGAAAGTATTGTGGGACATTTGAAAGTAGAAATAAAAGACACAAGAAAATCCCTTTTCTGGATAAAACATTTCCTCTTTTTAGTTTGAGCTTGCTTTTAACAACTCTGAATTTGTAGTTATGTGGAAAAGTAACATCCACAAAATTTAAAATTTGAAACCATTTTCCTATTTGCATAACCATGATCTTAAATGTTTTAAAAGAATCTCCCTAATTGTTTCACTAAAAAGGCTTTAGTTCTTCAGAAGACTGCTAACTGCTCAACCTGATTTCCCACATTCTTTGTTCTTTAAAAAATAATGAGAAATGAGGAATAATCCAGTTTTTAAATTTTTTGCTTTCTTTTTCTACAAATTATATGTTTTTTTTTAAAATTCATTTCAACTAAACATAATCAAATCTTTAGGAGACTACTTACAGAAAATTAGAGAAGAAAAGGACCTTAAATGGTTAGAACTGCCTAGGACCTTTTAACAGATAGTTTAAATAGCATATCAGAGTTAGTAGAGATATAGAAAATAGAATGTAAAAGTTGAAAAGAGCGTTATAAATCATCTAGAATGACTGTCATTTTCTGGGCAAGAAGACTGAGACCCAGAGAAGTGACAGGTCCAGGATCACAAAGCTAATTAATTTGCATTATGAAGAAATAAACAACTATTCTTAAAAACTGTCATTGATTTTTATATGAATTTTGTCAATTGCTATGGAGATTTTGGAAATGATTATATTTATTTGTATCTGCAGTAGAGATTATCTTTAAATTTTTCATTACTTTTTTTTAAAAAAGTAGTATGTTTACTTTTTTTCATGGTTGTCTTGTTTGGATTCCTTTTGCTTAAAATATAACAATTGAAAAAATAGAATAATTGATTTAAGTATCATTGTGGTATCTCCTATCTTATGTTTAGATGTTCCCACTTTGTATCATTCTGTGAAAGTAGAATTATCCTTACTGTCAAGTTAATAAAAAAGAAAATGTCATTTCATGATTTGTTCCTATTCTCCATGGATCATAGGGTTGTAGATTTAGAACTGGAAGAAATATTAGAGGCCATCTAGTCCATTCTTATAATTTATGGATGAGAAACCTAAGAGGTTGAGATCACAGAAGGATTTAAAAGCTACTTATAAACATTTGATTTTTATCATAGTAGATAAATGAAAAATCAGAATTTTAAAGCTGAATAGAACCTTAGAGATGATATATAAGGCCTCAAGAGCATATAACTTCCACATGATCAGAAAAGTTATTTAATGACAAATCAAAGACTAGAATTCAGGTTTCCTTACTCTAACCTCTTTTTTTAATTTTTGCTGCCTCATGACCCTGTGATTTGTTTAACTGTAAATATTTGTTCTCAAATGCCCTATTTATTGCTCAATAATTTCTTAATATTCATCTGTCAGCTTAGTATATGTTACAGAGTAAGTCTAGACTTAATGTTCCTATTGACCACATGATCTGGCCTTCAACTTTACCAAGATTAAGGTTATTCATACTTAGCTCTCAACTACAGAGATACTTCAGCATTTTTCTGTTCTGTTTACCTCCTCCCACAAGCCTAACCCTATCACCAATTGCTTTTGATTGTTTCATTTTCTATGTCACCCAGAGCTTTGCTCTTTTCAATATATCATTTCTCTTGCATTTTAACTTTCCTGGCTCTCTACCTCTTTCTGCAGTGTTTTGTTCTCCCTATATTAAATAAATAAACCTTCTCTGGATTTTAACTTATGTGCCCATGCCACTTCATGACCTGTTCAACCTTTCTCATTTAGGCTTTTGCTTTACCACTCACCTATGGCAATAGTTTCTACGTCGAGTTTCTCCTCCCTGCTTCACTTTAATTTTTCTCATCATATCATTAATCCACTTGTTCTGGAATGGTTAGTAGATTCTCATTCCTTGTTATGGAAAGTAAGTTCTTTAAACTTGGCCTTTCACCCTGTTGCCTTGTTGTTTTTGAACTTCACTTTACCTATTCATTGCACATACCGTTGCCGTAAAATAACACCTTGTTCTTTTGACTATATTTTGGGATTTTTCCTCCTAATCAGTGCTTCCTATCTTTTTTTTTTTTTTTAAACTTTTCTTTTTCAGTCTTTAAGGCTAAACCTCAAAGATGTTTTCTTAAAGCCTTCCTACATTTCTCCCATCTAGTCTGATTTCTTTCTCCTTCATCATAGCAGAATATTTATAACATTTGTAGAGTTTTTTCTGTACTTTTTTGTTTTGTTTTATCTACTGCATTTTAAGTTGCTGGAGGGTATCCTTACTCCTCAGCTTCTGTCATAGTGTTTTCCACTTAGCAGATATTTAGAAAATATTTATAAAAATATTATTTGAGAAAGAAGAGGTATAACTGTGGTTAGATGAAAAGGATAGCATAAATATTATTTATGTTCACTTTATCTTTCTTATTGTTCATCTACTTCTATTCATGGCTCCTATTAGTTCAAGTGTTTTAGCCAAGTGTTCAAGGTCATTCAGTCTGTCTCTAGTATATTTTTCTAGTTTCATTTCACTCCTTTTCTACATATATTAGCTTTAGAAAAAATTGATTTGCTACATATCCCTAGATTTGTTTTAAGCTTTCCTTAAGAGGAATTGAAGCTATTTTGGAGTGCCTTTTAACTTTTTCTTCTATTCTTAATTTCTAACAAAATCCATTTTTGCCTGTTGAATCCTATGACAAATTAAGATGATAGTCTTTCTATTTTGCTATAAAAAGACTAAGTCATTTAGGCTTTATATACATTGATTGCTGATTATTTTTTATGATTATAATTGCCACACTGAAATTTTTCACTAGTGCAAAATATGTAGCACTATGTAAGAGGAATCAATGTATAGACCTGTTTATTTAATTTGCAGTTTGATTATTTTGATCAGTATCTAAACTTTTTCTTGTCATGTAGTATTTGCATACTAGGATATATAGCACTTTCTTATTCAGTGACTTTTTTTTTGATGTCTTATTTTGCTCTCTCTCATCCTTCCCTATTCACTGAAAAATATTCTTTTTTGATTGCCTGCTTTGAATGTTTTCCCATTGCCTACACTGCATTCAAAGATCTCTCGTCTCTAGCCTCAGTCTTGTCTGCATTTATTTTCTTTTCATGAATACTGTGATCCAACTAAAGTAAACTGTTCTGTGTTCTTAGTATATTAGTTTTTGCTCATAATATTGTCTCTTTCTGGAATGTTTTCTTCCAATTCCCATCCATTTCTTATGGCCAAGAGTAGTTTCCCTTTCCTCTCAAGCACTTTTTATGTAGCACTAATCTGTGTTCTACATTTGTAACTGTTTAACTGTTTAGCCCTGAAGACTGGAGACTTCATACCCATAGTTCTAGTAAAATAACTTATAAATGGGTATTTAATAATTGAATTGAGTATTTCTGGCTTTTCTCAAAAAATCATTTGAAATTTTTTTATAAATGGAATTTTTAACCAATTATGAAGCTTTTGCAGTTTTCATCATTTTGTACTTAGCATTCACCTTTTTGAGATAAAACAGTTACATGTCTTTCACTAGTTTCCAGCCAGAGGCCTTATCGCCAATACTACGTGGAAGCTTTAGGAGATCCTTCTGAAAAAGCCTGGGTGGCAGGAAAATCGATTGTCCTATTTGAAGGAAGACATCAGTTTGAAGAGCTTCCTGTATTGAGGAGAAGAGGCAAACAGAAAGAAAAAGGCTATAGACATAAGGTAAAGGTTTGCTTTTTTTCTATTAGTTCTGGTAGTTTCTAGCCTTTGGAAGTTTAGAAGAGTGGATATTTGAATTGAATGGAACTGCTAGGAAATTTTCTAGGACTTTTTAATACTCTTGTAAATATCTGTGTGGAAGCAAATTTATCCATCTTAAAATTATTTTTTACTTTAGATGATTTGTGTATGATTACTTTAGAGTGGCCGCACTAACATAGATTATGGCATCTTTATGCTTTTGTCTAAGTTTGACCATAAAATAAAAATTTGTGGCTAATTCTGGCATATTAGTATTGGTACTCACAAACAGGTAGATAGTTAATCACTGAACCTTTCTTTTTGGCTTGGGTAGAGTCTGTAGAAGTGAAAAAATAGTTTGGTGTCATAGTAGCATTTTCCTAAAAGTCCACAAGATGGAGATATTTTCCTGTGAAAGATAATAGCCTGGCCATCAAAATTAATATTTATAGCTTCTCATTTTACAAATGAATTATATAGTTGTAAAAAAAATTATCTTTATAAGTAAAATTACAGAAATTATAAGAAAGGGATGATTCACAGCTTTCAACATATTAGCAAGAAGCTGTTTTGTTTGTTTTCTGATTATATAACCCAGGTTACACTGCTAAATAGCTTATTTTAAAATGTTTTTTTTTTTTTTAAACATTTTTAGAGAAGATAGTGCAATAGGTAAAGTAGTTTTTCTTGGATTGGTACATTTTGTTTTTCATTCTTCATTTGTATTCTTAAATCTTGAGAAGTCTCTGTGCTTTGATGCTTATTTTGGAGGAAAAGGGGAGATATCAATATAAAAACGTGTGTGTGTGTGTGTGTGTGTGTGTGTACATAGACATAACTGTCTAATCTACCTATACTCCTAGCTACTTCACTAAATCTTAACTTAGTTCTTAAATTGAAAAGTGTTTCTCAAAATCCTGAACTTATTTATCTTCATATAGTGAAAACTATTTTGAGTTCCCCAAAATAGATGATAGGGAATACCTTCTTTATCATCATATTTAAACTGTCCAAAATAGTCTTACTGCTCACAAGACTGGTAGTGTGGTAGACTGGACCTTTCCACAGCTCAGAGAGCTGTGGACCTTTGGACATTGTTTTAATCTTAGCAATAATGTCATGGTTAAAGGCTGCTTGGTTATTTTTATATTCACTAGGATTCTGATTATACCCAGAGGTGTTGAAATGTTAAGTATTTGGCTCTTGTCATTTCAGTTCAATTGAATGTACTGGAGAAGTAACATTCATAGAAAGTTGCTTGGAAAGCCTAAAATTAAAGAAGCAAAAGGAATTAGCTAATATTTGTGATTATTTACTGACAGGAGAATTATCTTGATTTAGTGTTACAGGATATTGTTTTCTTTTCTTTTTTTTTTTTTTACTAGGTGGTTGAGATTAAGTGACTTGCCCAGGGTCACACAGCTAATGCCAAGAGTCTGTGACCAAATTTGAAATTCAGTTCTTCCTGACTCTAGGGTCTGTATTCTGGTCACTGTGCCACCTAGCTGCCCCTGTATTTTATAGTATATTTTTTGGCAGATAAGATACTTGTGTCTATCAGTCTCTTTGTTCCCTAGACAACTTCATTTATGATGCTAGATTACTTTGTAATCTTTGTATGTCTTTGTAACTCTGACCTTTGCTTTTTTCAGACTTAATTCAGACCAAGAACCCTTGGGTTTCTAATTGGAAATTATCTCATATATTAGATTCCTTAAATCAACAGCACATTTAAAAGTTAATTCTTAAGTTGACTCTTACAGGTCGCTATTTCATCCATTATTTTTACTTATTCTTGTTATTTTCAGTTTTAGAGGGTGACATTTCCTGATTTTCTGGGCATATTCTATACCATAGGATCATGGAACTTAGCTAAAAGGAAACTTAGAAGTCATGTAGTAGTCCTATGTACTTATTACAGTAAGGAAAATGAGATTAAAGAAGGAATACATTTCTTCTGACTTCAAATTCATTTTACTTCACATCATGTCACACTTCCATTATATGACAAAATTTCAAAAATGATTCAAACCATATTTGAAATTTTTCTTTATCTTAAGTGGCTTATAATTTTGAGGATAATAATTGTAAGGTGACTGATCAGGGGCTAGCAAATATTTGAAATCATTTCGGTGACTTTGTGTTGTGAAACTTCAACATGGATATAAGAATTTAAAATATATAGGTCTGTATATGTGTGTATATATCTGTATATTTCTATATAATTGGATTGTATGCAAATAAGTGAAGCATTTAAAGTTGAGTGATTAGCATAATAGTTCACACTTTTTAAATAGCACTTCTCTATTTTCTGTGTGATTAAAGGATCTCTTTTTCTAGCTCAGCTCTTTTATAGATACTGTGTATATTAACGTGTTCATGTCTAAAAAAATAAGTCCTAAGGCAAAGAAGTGAAGTTCCCCGGATTACATTGCTAGTCCCTATAAGAGGCGTCTTTGAATAACTAAACCCATTTTTCACTCCAAGCCCAACCTTCTAGCCATCATGTCATGTTGTATCATATGAAATTAGGTTGTAGCAGAATATAAAGTTTATCCTTAAATAGAAATTGTGCAAAACTGTCTAGGTAGTTAAAAATTAAAATACAGTTTGCATTTTCTGTGATTATTTCTACTTATGTTAACTAAATGAATAGCTTACTATTTCCCTTGGGACTTCTGCTTTGGGACTCTTACTTCCTAATTCTCTCCCATAAATAGAACAGAAGAGTATGCTCAATTTGGCTGAAATGCCCCAGTTGAGAAAGTGACCACAGTAGACTAATTTGGGTTTTTCATATATAACTTAACATGGAAATAAATTCATTTTTTTCCCCCTCTCATTATCTCTTGTTACCTTTATGATCTTGGGCAAGACTTTTAACTTTTTTAGGCTTCAAGAAGAGGGAGCTAGATTAAATGATCAGTAAAGTCCTTAACTTCTTATCCTATGTAGATTTTTTTCCTTTTAGTCTTTTGTGTGTGCTATGATTTATAACAAGTTTATAACACCGAAATGCTTGAAAAATAGGATTTCTACTCTAAATGATAACGTTCAGCTTTCCATGTAAGTACATTCTCTTGTCTCTTTATAGCCATCATTTCTTTTAAGGAATCTCAGAACCTAATCACTGCTCTTAATGAAAAAAGTATTTAGGATAATAATAATAGGTTAACTGCGGATTCTCTTGCAGTAGCCCCATCTTGATTTCTGAATACTATGGATAGTCTTCCTGGTATGCTTCATCTTTTTGTGGGCATTTCAGCATTACATGGATTATATGGTACAATGTCTTGTATTCACAGAAGAATAAGAAATCTTTTGGGGTTGTGTTGAATGAGATGGAAGAGATTTTCTTCATATTTCTTTAAGTATTTAGCTTATCTATTATTTCAAGCCCAATTGTAGGAAAAATGCATAGCTGCAAATGAACAGAGCAAGAAATATATGAGCACCATAGAAGGAAAATGATAGCTTTGACTTTACTGAATCAGTAGTAAAAAGGATCTGTCCACTCACTTTATTTTGTATAGTTAGAACAAAAGTCTCTCCTTTTGGTAGCAACTCCCTATCTAAAGTTGATAAGCTCTGTAGCCATGGGAGAAGCCTGTGGATCTAGAGATAGTGGGGAATGAGGGTTTAAGTGAAGGGGGAGAGAGAGAAAAGGGGAGCCTGTGCTATCTGGGACTGTTCATCCTATTCTAGTCTATTTATATTTTAACATAATCTTAGAACTAAAACTTTATAAATATAATGAAAAACTTTTAAGAGAACTTTTTTTCTTTTATCTTTTTATCCTTTCAAAAGTTAAGCTAGTATTTCAGCAGTTTTTAGATAGTAGATCATAATATTAAAAATTATTCATTTCCTTCTTCTGTTGTATCTTCTTGGATAACAGTTGAACTTTGATTTCAGATATTTGGATTGCTATATTTTTTTTCACTTTCTTTAATGTGTGATGACACTTTTTCTTTGTCTTTCCCTCTTTCAAATTTTAAGGTTCCTAAGAAAATCTTGAGTAAGTGGGAAGCCAGTGTTGGACTTGCTGAGCAACGAGATGTTCCTAAGGATTTTAAGGTCAGAAAGCGTATCAGAACTTCAACAAAACTAGACAGTGAAGAAGATATGCCTTTTGAGGACTGTACAAATGATCCTGAATCAGAGCATGAGCGAGTACTGAATGGCTGTCTGAAGTCACTAGCCTTTGACTCTGAAACCTCTTCAGATGAGAAGGTGAAGCCGTGCACTAAATCTCGAGTCAGAAAGAGATCCACAAGCCTCAAAAGGACTAGTATTAAAAAAAGCAGTATACCATTTGAAGCTCATAAGGAAGAAAGAAGGGAAAAAATGACAGAGACTCTTGGCTTGAACTATGCTTCTGGAGATGTGTCCGATAAGCAGGCTTCTACTGAACTATGCAGAATAGCAAGCAGTCTTACAGCAGCATCCAACACCACCACAACAAATTACTTGTTTTCTTCACGTGGGAAAACCACTATGAAAAAAGAGTTTGAGACTTCAAATTGTGATTCTCTGCTTGGTTTGCCTGAGAGTGTTTTGATTTCTAGCAGTTCTGTGGAGAGAAAGAAACCTCTCCGCAGTATGGTTCACAGTGCAAAGTCACCCCGTCTGTGCTATATCAGTGCTGGTGATGAGGAAAAAAGAAGTGATTCAGCCAGTTTATGGACCACCTCTGATGATGAGAGCAGTGACAGTGATCTGGACCCAGTTGACCAAAGTTCTGAGTCTGATGAAAGTACTTTAGAAATCAGTGGATCTTTTGATAAAAATGAAAGTGAGTTACCTATGGAGAAAAGTGAGAAGGTTCAATATTCCAGGTATCGCACAAAAAATACTAGGGTAAAAGCAAGAAAGAAGTCTATAAAAACTAGTTCACATTTAGACCACTTGTTAGATTGTACTAAAACTCCTGACCCTGGGAGTGAAGAATCTCAAGGTGCTGATTCTGATTCCAAAATGCCCATCATCACCCGAAACGACAATCTTTCCACCAAATACACCATGCCACAAAACATATCCCATGAGAATGCTTTCATAAAGAGTGGGCTTAGTAATCAACCTCTGTTACAATCAAAACATAACAAACAGCCTAAAGCCAGGAGTATAAAATGCAAACACAAAGAGAGCCCTACTGCAGCAGATTCCTCAGTTTTAGAAGAGGATTTCAGCTTAAAGTGCTGTTCTTCTGATTCAAAAGGGTCTTTAGACTGTGTTGTCAAAAGTGGAAAGCTTGATAGTCTAAAACTACTGAGCAACATGCATGAGAAACCCAGAGATTCTGCAGAAATTGAAACAGCTGTTGTAAAACATGTTCTGTCAGAGTTGAAAGAACTGTCTTATAGATCCCTAAATGATGACATAAGTGACTCTGGTTCATCTAAAATAAACAAACCTTTACTTTTTCCTTCTTCATCTGGTCAGAATCGTTTGCCAATTGAGCCAAATTACAAATTTAGCACCTTATTGATGATGTTGAAAGATATGCATGATAGCAAGACTAAGGAACAGCAGCTAATGACTACTCAAAATATGGTCTCCTATCGTAGTCCTGGCCTTGGAGACTGTTCCAGCAGCAGTGCTGCAGGTGGCTCAAAGTCCCTAGTTTCAGGAAGCCTGACTCATAAGGCTGAAAAAAATGGAGATTGTATTCAGGACTCAATCTGTCAAAACCCTGGTGGGAGTGAGTCTTCTCTCATCCGAGAGCCATCTGGATCTTTAACTGGATTACTCACTAAGAAAAGAAGGCTTACTGCTTCTGGCAAACGTCGAGCAAACTGTATTACTCGGAGAAATTGTGCAAGATCCAAGTCATCCAAACTGCAAGATGACTTCTTGGCACAAAGAGAAAAAGATGTTATAGAAAGCAAAGACTTAAAATCAGAAAAGAAAAGGAAACTAAACCAGCTACCCAGTATGACCATTGAGACTGCACTGAATGAATGCAAAGATGTTCCAGGTTCAGTAAATAAGTCTCTAAGCAGCAGGCCTGCAGATTCGAAAAGAAAGCAGTCTCTTCAGTTAATGGAACATTTAACAGGTGAAGACTGTGCACATTTTTCTGATGTCCATTTTGATTCCATGGTTAAAAAATCTGACCCTGATAAAGATCCTGAAAAGTGCCCCTCTTTTGAAAATGGGGAAGTCCTAGAGCTGGACTCTGAAATGAACAGTGAAAGCTCCCTGAGTGATGAATCTAATGATATAAACCATGTGGCCCCCAAAAAGCGGTGGCAGCGTTTTAACCAAAGCAGAGCTAAAACCAGTAAGCGCATCAGTAGATCTAGGAGGGAAAAGAACTCAAAGAGTGCCTTTGGGGACCTACACCCTTGTGACTTTCTGCTGGAGGGGAATGAGGGCCCAGAGGATAGGCCTTCCAGCCCTTCTAAGGTGCTAGAGGAAGAAATTAAACAGAATTGTGAGGGTCACTTAGACATAGTTGTGCCACAGTTGAATGTGTGTGATAAGCCAAACAGTGATGGGCTGCACAGAGAATCAGGGCTTTCCAATTTTCCTCCACAGCCTGAGCTTTCCACACAAGGTAAGAGCTTTACAACTGCATGACAAGTGGATTTGGGTCTATTTTCATGCCTTACTATTTTTTCATTCCCAGATAGAGAATTTATATGCTAAAGATGTATGGAAAGATTAAGATGGAAAGTTTTTCTTTAAGAATAAATTGACACTTTTCTAGGAAGGTCTAAATTTTAAGGACTTCATTATTCACAACTCTGAGAGAACTTTCTTATAACATGATAAATTTTCTTTTTAAAATTTTTATTTATTTTTTAGGTGTTTTCATGTAATGATTACCCAGAACATTTTTGCACTTAGGCAAATAATCTTTGTTAACTCCTGAGATCCTGGTTTTTGTTGGGGTAATTCCAGGCCCCATATTTCCATCTCTGCCCACTATGGAAAACGCAATTCAATGATTATTTATTAAGCAGCTTCTTAGTTTTACTATTAAACTATTGGGGAGAAGGAGAGATATTCAGATAACTAATTCCAGCAAAAGATCTGTCAAAGTACTGAAATCCCTGGCCAGGTCATCTTGAAAGAGAGTAGCATTTTGAGGGGCAATAAAGGAAATGGAGTGTTACGTTAACAGATGCAGTTGGATTTCGTTCTGTGTTTTGGAACAAGGAGATTATACATAGAGACAAAATAAGAGTGGGGAAAAAAGAGATGTCCACTTTGGAACAGAATATATGAAGGGGAAGTAGTATAATTACAAAGCTATGGAATAGAATTTATTGGATTCAGTTTGTGAGAGATTTTGAATGCCAAGATCCAAGAAATTTTGAATAGAATGACATAGAGTAGTGTGTAAGAAAGGTGATGCTGACTATATATGATAGTTTTTTGAGTAGTGAAACTAAATATTAAACTAATTTCAATAATTAAAAAAGTGTAAAGGAGGATTAGATAAAACAGTTTGCTATTATAACAGCTTTCTTGCCATCTGTGGATTTGTGCTTCTAATTTCCTTTATGTTCCAATTGTAAGGAATGAGACTCTTGAAGGGGAAGTGAGGTGTTTTTTTGTTTGTTTTTTTAATTACTAGCATTTTGAGAGAATTTTCAAAGTATCACACTTCTCCAAAGCTGAGAATGAATTAAGTTCTAATTGGTCAGTTTCTTAGAAATAATGGTTAACATTCTAACTCATATATCAGGTTTGTTTTTTTTCTCGATTGTATTTTATTTTTCCAAATACATATAAAGGTAGTTTTCAACTTTTTTTTTTTTTTGTAAGATTCTGTGATCCAAATTTTTTTTCCTTCCTCTTTACTCCCTACCCTCCAAGACAACATGCAATCTGATACAGGTTAAATATGTTCAGTCCTTTTAAACATTTTTATATTTGTCATGTTATGCAAGAAAAGTCAGACCCAAAGAGAAAAAACACAAGAAAGAAAAAACATACCAAAAAAAGTGAAAATATTATGCTTTGATCCACATTCAGTTTTGTAGTTCTTTCTCTGGATGTGGATATCAATTTCTTCACAATATTGGAATTGCCTTAAATCACTACATTGTGTAAAAGAGGCAAGTTCTTCACAGTTGTTCATCATATAAAAATGTTAGTGTGTATAATGTTCTCTTGCTTCTACTCGCTTCACTTAGCATCAGTTCATGTCAGTCTTTGCAGATTTTTCTGAAATCAGCCTGCTCATCGTTTCTTATAGAACAATAAGATTCTGTTACATTCATGTACCATAACACATTCAGCCATTCCCCAACTGATGGGCATCCACTCAATTTTCAGTTCCTTGCTACAACAAAAAGGGCTGCTATAAACATTTTTGTATATATGAGTCCTTTTCTCTTTTTTTGTTAATTCTTTGGGATATGGACTCAGTAGTGAGACTGCTAGATCAAAAGGTGTTCACAGTTTGATAGCCTTTGGGCATATTTCCAAATTGTTCTCCAGAATGATTGGATCATTTCACAGCTCCATCCACAATGCATTAATGTCTCAGTTTTCCCACATCCCCTCCAACATTGATCATTATCTTTTCCTGTCATCTTAGCCACTCTGAGAGGTGTGAGGGGCATTTCTCTAATCAATAACAATTTAAAGCATATTTTCATGTGACTAGAAATTTAATTTCACCTTTAATCACCTTTAATTTCACCTGAAAATTGTTCATATCCTTAGAACATTTATCAATTGGGAAACAATTTGTATTCTTACACATTTGAGTCAGTTCTCTAAATAGTTTAGAAATGAGGCCTTTATCAGAAACATTAGCTGTAAAAATTGTTTTCCAACTTTCTTCCCTTCTAATCTTGATTGCACTGATTTTGTTTGTGCAAAAAGTTTTTAATTTATTGAACTCAAAATCACTCATTTTTCATTTACTAATGTCCTCTAGTTCTTCTTTGGACATAAATTCCTCCCTTCTCCATAAATTTGATGGCTACATTATTCCTTGCTGTAAGTTGCTTATCACCCTTTATGTCTAAATGTTGGATTCATTTTGACCTAATCTTAATATTAGAGTGTTAGAGTTTGGCCACTGCCTAGTTTCTGCCATACTGTTTTCCAATTTTCCCATCAATTTGTCAAATATTGAGTTCTTATCCCAAAAACTAGAGTCTTTGAGTTTATCAAACATTTGATTACTATAGTTATTGACTATTACATCTTATGTACCTAACCTGTTCTACTGATCTACCTCTCTGTTTCTTACCCAGTACCACATGGTTTCATAAGAAGCTTATTGTATTTTAAAATTAAAATTTAAATATTTAATTTTAAATATTTAAAATTGTATTTTAGCTACAGAATTTTAGTACTATCATATCCAATCACTATTAAGTAATGATTATAAGAGAAAAATGTGGGTTGTTTTTTTTTGTTGTTGTTGTTGTTTTGGATAGATTTTAATTGAAGTTGGAGGGGTGGAGATAATAGGAGTGTGTGCAAAATCAGCAAGAGAAGAGAATAACTTAAATAGTATATATTGAATCTAAGATCTCCCTATGTCACCATTATAAGAACCTTTAATTTTAAAGTAAATTAATCACTTCTAGTAGTTCATTTATGGGAAAGGCAAATGGTAGAAAATGGGAGGAATGTCCTAGAGCCTGACTTTGAGCCTGACTTTCTACCACCCAGTGTTATTTTGCATTATAGGATTTATACTCATTTCCCCAGATGAACCTTTTGGGGGAGATTTTGGTATTAAAATAGACTAGTGAAAGAGGGTGCTAATTTTTCACATTGGTATTTAATTGAATTAAAAATTTGATGTCTGTGAAATTTTCTATTTATTTTAGCCTATTTGAGTTCTTTTGTAGCAAACCACACT
Source organism: Myrmecobius fasciatus (assembly GCA_023553655.1). Lineage (NCBI taxonomy): Eukaryota > Metazoa > Chordata > Mammalia > Dasyuromorphia > Myrmecobiidae > Myrmecobius > Myrmecobius fasciatus. Next base: position 36,390 of record JAJPUD010009415.1, read on the forward strand.
TTCTCACTGTATAGAAAGACAGATTTTTACTCCATATGATTCTTTTGAGGGAGAGAAGAGAGTAAAAACTAATTTTACAAAGAAAGGAAAAATTTTTTTTTTCCCCCCGAAAATAGACATTTTAAAATTTTATTTTGGACATGGTAAATTTTCAGACTGGGAGAGACCTCAGTCTGTCCCATTTCCAAAAAATGAATCCCTACTATGCCACATCCATTGATGCAGCTTTTATTCCAAGACCTCTAGTGGGAACTGACTATTTATCTGGACATCCTATTCCACTTTTGAATAGTTTGGATTTTTTAAAGAAATTTTCCATAATATGAAAAATCTAAGTTTGCCTTTTGCAGCTTCCATCAACTACCCCTAATTCCACCTTTTGGAGAGAAACAGAATTAGTCTTAATCCCTTCCCTAGACAGCAAGTAATCCAGTATAGGTTAAACATGTGTAATTCTTATAAACAAATTTTTACATTGATTATGCTACACAAGAAAAACCAGATCAAAAGAGAAAGGAAAAAAAAAAAAACAAGCCAGCAAACAACAGCAAAAGTGAAAATACTATGTTGTGATTCACATTCAGTCCCCATAGTCATCTGGATGCAAATGGCTCTCTTCATCACAAGTCTTTTGCAATTGGCTTGAATCACCTCATTTTTATCAGTTGATTATCACATAATCTTGTTGCTGTGTACAATGTTCTCTTGGTTCTACACTTCACTTAGCATCAGTTCACGTAAGTTACCCAGGACTTCCTGAAATCATCTGGCTGATTGTTTCTTATAGAACAATATTATTCCATCACATTTATATACCATAACTTCTTCAGCCATTCCCTGATAGGCATTTACTCAATTTCTAGTTTCTTGCCACTACAAAAAGGACTGCTACAAATATTTTTGCACATGTGGGTCCTTTACCCTTTTTTATGATCTCTTTGGGATACAGACCCAGTAAAGACACTGCTGGATCAAAGGATATGTGCAGTTTTATGGCCCTTTTAGTTCCAAATCACTCACCAGAATAGTTGGATCAGTTCACAACTCCACTAACAATGTATTAGTATTCCAGTTTTTCCATATCCCCTCCAGAATTTACCATTATCTTTTTCTGTAATCTCTAATCCCTTTTTCAAGTGCTATCATGTACTATCTTCCCCCAACCTTCTCTTTGCCTCTTAAATATCTCCAGTTCCTTCAATCAGTCTTCCTATGATTGTACTCTAAATGCTTTCCAGAATTTCAGTAGACTTCCTAAAATCTGGCCCTGAGAACAGCACTACAAAGTTAATGTGACTGTGGAAATTGTTTAACCATTTATTTAATTTAGTTAAGTATTCTTATTTAATAATAAAAATGATAAACTTCAATAGTTTAAAAGTACACTAAGGTTTTGAGAACACTGATCTTTTTGTAAGGAGGTGAACCACATTTTCACTTTTCTAAAGTTATGAAGTAAAGGGGAATTATAATATTGAATAAAGGAGGTACAATGGAATTGACAGTGAAATTCACAAGCGGTAGGAAAAGCTAACATATTCTTGAGTCTCCCCCACTTTCCCTGTTGAGGTAGTATATTTCAAGGTTCTTTGTAAATCAGTATAGTGCTGGAAAATTGGGAGTTGTTACTGCTATTTATTTTTTTTATTTTTGTTTTAAAAGCATACTCTAAAAAGCCCAATCAGTGTTACTATAAATGTGTCGTAGTTAAATTTAGCAGAGTGTATTACAAAGACTTTAGTAAAATTTGCTTAACTTTGCACTATGATTTATTTGTATTATTGTTTGAAACTAATATGTGGTATTGCAGAATTAATATTTAGAATACTTTCTTGTTTGTAAGACTTTACCATTAATATCCTGTTGTCAGTTGGAAACCTATCTAAAGGCATATATTTGCTTTGTTCCTTTCCTTGCTCCAGAAGGTCCATTCCTTTTCCTTTGGCATAATTTCCATTGGCTTTATATAGGAGAATTTACGATATTAGGCAGTCACTTGGAGAAATGGGATGTCATCTGGAGCAGGAGCCCTCTTCCATGGATTAAATTCTTCTTTCAGTTCAGAGCAGAAAGATCACTTAGCAGGGTCGTCATACTATGGGTTCATTGAAAAATAGAAAAATGGATATTAGTGGGGAGTTGGGGAGAAATGGCTAAGTATTAAGTATGTTGAGGTTCACAGTAGATAGCTTAACGTTGTATAGAGCATGGGATAGATTAGTAGCAGGAAAGTTTTGAAAATTTGGGACCAGGTAGTAGAGGGTCTTGATTGGAAGGGTCAGTAAAGCATTTGGACTTTATTTTGTTAGAATTATGGAATATAAGTTTCACAGTTAAAAGATACTTCTGTAGCTATCCATGCCATCCCATATGTGGGGGAAAAAAGCATTATTTACACCAGAATTTCTTAAACTTTTCCCATTCACAACACAATTTTTTCCTGAGAAATTTTTGTGACCTCAAGTATATAGGTAAATAAAATAGGTATAGAGATCAAATATTTACTGATAATAAATCATAGTTTTGTGACCACAGACATTCAGAACTTCATATGGGGTCATAAATCACTGTTTAAGAAGCTGAGCCCCCATATGCCTTGTAATAGTTATGGAACTATGTAAAACATATCTTTTCTTTATCTTGGACAAAAAAATTGGGGCTTTGCTTGAAAAGTTCCAACTGTGAGCGAGAACCCATTTATTTCCTAAGGCAATTCATTCCTTTTTTTTTTTTTTTGTCTTTTTGTAAATACTGTTTTATTTTTCCAAATACATGCAAAGATAGTTTTCAACATTCACCTTTGTAAAACATTGTGTTCCATTTTTTTTTCTCTATCCCTGTCACATCCAAAACATCAAGCAACACAAAATAGATTAAACATTTACAATTCTAAACATATTTCCATTTTTCATTATGCTACACAAGAAAAATCAGCAACAGGGAGGGAAAAAAACATGAGAAAGAAAAAAGCAAACAAGCAACAAAAAGATAAAATACTATGCTTTGATCCACATTTAGTCTCCATAGTCCTCTTTCTGGATGCAGATGGCTCTATCACACATTTATTGGGATTGACCTGAATCATCTAATTGTTGAAAAGAACCAAGTCCATCACAGTTGAGAATCACATACTCTTGTTGTTGCTGTGTACAGCATTCTCTTGGTTCTGCTCATTTTACTCAGCTTCAGTTCATCTAAGTCTCTCCAGGCCTCTCTGAAGTCAGCCTGCTTATCATTTCTTTTAGAACAATACTATCCCATAACATTCATGTATCACAAGTTATTCAGCCATTCTTCAATTGATTGGCATCCACTCAGTTTTCAGTTCCTTGCCAATACAAATAGACCTGCAATGAACAATTTTGCACATGTGGGGTCTTTCCTATCTTCTGTGATCTCTTTGGGATACAGACCCAGTAGGGAGAATGTTAGATGAAAGGGTGTGCACAAATTAATAGCCTTTGGACATCATTCCAAATCGCTCTCAGAATGATTGGGTCATTTCATACTCATTGTCCCACAGGAGAAGTAAGATGGAAGTAAGATTAAGGGGGAGTACATTTTTTCAGATTTGTTCCTTTGAAAAGTTTGGTCATAACTACTCAGTGTTCAGTTTTATCTTACTATTCTTTCCATTTACATTGTTGTACTTATATTGTTTTATGTATTTTGCTTCTATCTGCATCAGTGCATCTGAATTTTATATTTTTCTTAGAATTTCATATTCATCATTTCTTACAGTATATTTCTCTACATTCATAGAGAACAGTATGTTTATCCAATGCCTATCTAGCTTTTTTCTTCTTAGCTTCAAGTATTTAGTGCTTCTCCTTCCTTTTTTCTTTGTCAAATTTTTTGACCTCCAACTTCCTGACACCCAGATAGAATTCTACTGTTTGTCTCTTCAGATACTTTTTTCTTCTTAGGTTTCAAAGAGATTCTTCTTTCCCAGTTTCGGGAACACTTTATTAATTGATAACCTTGAAAAGGTGAGAGGAGATTCTAAAGAAAGATAGTTAAAAATTACATCATGGTGCTTAGCTGTAATGTGTGTGATCTTGACAGCCTCCTTTTAGCTTTCTCCATTTTTACTTTTCTCTGTTTAACCTATATAAAAATTGGTAGTGGCTCATTTTATAAGCAAAAAATACTTCAGGTTTCTGTGTTATCAAGAATGAATTTTTGGGAAAATGTGTGTGTTGCTTATTGTGGATCCAAAAGTTACTTAATCCTGCCTTGATTGATTGTATCAAATTTAATTTGAAATGACTCAAATTATTGTTGTATCAAATGTAATTTGAGCTAACTCAAATTATTGAGTTAGTTACTTGATAGTAACTAATTACTGATAACTCTTTACTTGATAGTAATAATTAAATCAGTTTTAAATTGCCATAAATTTTTGTTTTAATCAGAAATAAATATTTTACTTTATTTCATCTCAATAAATTTTTCTTTATTGCCAATTGAATTTTATACAATGTATAAACCTAAAAAATTTCTATGAAACAGTATAAAATATTGTGACTACATATTTGTAACTTTATACTTATCTAATTTTTCTTAATCTTGTTTATCTAAGATTTGCTTAATCTTCTAATTTACAAAATTGTAGTAATTTTATATTCTTTTATTTCTACTTTCTTCATTTTGCATTATTTCTTGCAGATCTTCCCATATTTTTTCAAGTTTCTCCCTTATTGCACAGCAATATTGCATATTCATGTTCTAGGGTTGTTAAGCTATTCTTCAATTGATGATTGTAGTTTATTTCCAATTTTTCCCAATAGTAATAGTGCTGTGAATATTTTTGCGTAGATAGGTCTTTTTTTTCTGTCAGTAATCATGCAAAGAAAATTAATAGTTTGTTGGATTTTGGATTAACAATTTTGCAACTTTACAAATTCTGAATTATTTTCCAAAACATTTAGACTTCTCTAGTAGTAGTATACTTTTTTTTCTTACATTCCTTTTAGCAGTAAATGCTTTCATTTTTTACCCCTTTCCCCCAGTTTAATTGGTGAATGGGATACTGTTAATTTACAAGCAGTTTAAATATTTTAAAGTGTCTTATACTATTTTTTGAGACTTTTTTCTTTTGATTAGTTAATAAGGTACAGCACTTAATTTTATAGATCTCTGACTTAGTTCCATGTAGATTTTGGATGTCACTTTAACTAGACATATTTAGTACAAAGATTTTATCTCAATTTCTGTTTTCTTTTGGCTGAATTTACTTTTATTTGTGCCTTATTTCTTCAATTGACATGGTTAGTTATATCTTTTATAGTCAATATGGTCAATTATATATATTTATATCAATTTTATATCAATATATATCTTATAATATTTACAGTAAATTAAACCTGATTAGCTGCTCTATTAATTTTAAATGAACAAATGAAAGGGCATTTATTAATTGCTTCCTATATGTGTGTTAAACATAGAAAAATTGAAACATCCCTTGCTTACAAGGATCTTATACTCTTCATTGGGGAAAATAATACATAATAGAAAGTTGTATTGAAGGGCTAATGGAATATCCCCCAAAAAAGGTCTTCAAGTTATATAGGCAGTTATGATAATCATGCCAGGTGACTGCAGTACATGGAGAGGTAAGTTCTGGAGGATTTTAGGAAGAAATGGCAGAAAATGTGGTAAGAATTCCAGGTCTTCCATCTCAGCCTAAGGGTTGGAGTTATTGACATTCATCTCTAAGCCCTTTAAGCAGTCCAATATCCTTAATGAAGCAGGAATACAGGAATATTCTATGGTGGTAGCTTTTCTGGCCAACCAGCTTTTCCCATGATTCTTGTAAGAAAATGGGGGAAAAGACAGTGTTTTTCTGAATTCATTTTTACTGCATAATATATGTTACAGTTGTTCACCTATTCTCCAGTTGGTTGACTTATCTCTGGTTGATTGACTTGTCATTTCTACTTCTTTGCTACCCTAAAATTGTTAATATGAATATTCAAATTTATATTATCCTCGTTTCTGTCTTTGACCTTCTTGGGATCTGTTCAGTATTGAGATTGCTGGATCAAAGGATATGAATGGTTGTGTCATTTTTGGGGGGAGAGTGAATCATGTTTTCAAATCAATATCCAGAGTCATTGTATCAGCTTGGAACTCCATCAGTCATTTTCTGTTTCCCATTACTTCTTTAGCATTGACTATTACTGTTTTTGTCATTGCTGTAATTTGCATGTTTTCTATTACTAACATGGAAAATGTTTTTGTCTGGCATAGTTTGCAAATTTTTTATACATAAATGGCCAACACTGTCTCTTGTAATTTATATTCTTTTTTTTCCCCTGAGGCAATTGGGGTTAAATGACTTGCCCAGGGTCACACAGCTTGAGAATATTAAGTGTCTGAGATCAGATTTGAACTCAGGTCCTCCTGACTTCAGGGCTGGTGCTCTATCCACTGCGCCACCTAGCTGCCCCAATTTATATTCTTTTAAAAAATTTCTCTTAATAAGTAACTTAATATATTTGTATATCAATTATTTTGCACATTTGAATTATAACAATTTTTCCGCTTTGTCCTCATCTAGATTCTTTGTTTATTCTCATTTACTTTTTCGCATGAGATTGTGGTCAGTATACAGTCTAACTTTTTTTTCCCCTGGTATTCACCTTTTGTTTTGCAGTGCATTGTCTGAGATTAGTCTTTTCAGATTTTTTCTAGTATTTCATAATCTTTGGTTTTATTTGCATTATAACCTATTATATGAATGACAGTTTGAACCATTTATTGTTTGGATATGTAGGTTGCTTCCAGTTTATGTTTTAGTTGTCTTTTGTAATTACCTATATTACTGTTATAAAATCCTTATAGATAATTATAGCTATTTTTTTTTTTTATTGAGACACTTGATAAAACTTTCAAAGTATATTCGTGGCAATGCATTAGTTCAAGGGGTATAATTGTTTTAGTAATATTTATATTGCAATATCATACTGCTTTCCAAAGATTCTACAAGTTTGCTATTCAAATAGTTGAATACTCTTAATCTGCCATAGCTTCATAAACATCTTTTATATCAAGATTCTCCTGTTTCCCTCCCCCACCCAATTTTAAGTGTATTCCCTCATTACAGTTGTAAGAGAGAATCCATCTACTCTCTACTTTTTAATGTTCTTTATACACTTAGAAATTATTGTAGTATATAGCCCAACTTCTTAAACTGTAGTTTGTAGCCCTTATATGGGGTTTTGTAACTGAAGGTGGGGGTGACAAAATTAGGATTCATTATGAATAAATATTTAATTTGCATACTTACTTTATTGACCCACATGCTGGGGTTACGTAAAAATTTCTCAGATGAAAAAGATTCCCATATGGGAAAAGTTTGAGAAGCCTTGTTATACAGTATAAGATGTTAATCTAAACCCATTTTTTGCCAGTTTTTTTGACACTCCAGTACTGGATGCCTACTGAAGTCTGTACTATTATTCATATATCCTTCCACATTGTACTTAGCTATTTTGTTTTTAAACTTAGCTATTTTAGATCCATTATCAAATAGATTTCAGAATTGTTCCTTTTTGACATTTTAGACCTTATAGTGCCAAAATAATTCTATCCTTTTAAATTCTGCTTACTTTTCACATTTTAAATAGTTGTATAAAGTATCTCCATGGTAATAGGACTGCTATAGTGTGAAATCTGTGGCAACATCATTTTTATTATATCGGCATTGAATAGACATGAAAATTGAATTTTTCAGTGCTTTTTAAATTTCTATCAAAATTGATTGTAGGTTTATTTGTCTAAATCCTATTGGTGTTAGTAGTTTAGCTACCAGATGTTTAGTATTCTTCTGTTGTATGATATTTATCCTTTTTTCCCCAGATTCTTGTCAATATTGTGCAGAAATAATAATGAGGTTGGGAGATTTATTTTGCGTCCTATTCCTTTGACTGAGGCTGTTTTTCTTTCCCTTTTCTGTAGGCTTTTTAAATTAAACTATCATCAGCAAATAATTGTGTACTTTGTGTCAGTGATTAACTCTTAATATCTTCATCTTGTTACTTTCTCTAGCATATCATGTAGTCACACTGACTTATCTTATTTTAAAAGCTTTCAGTATTTTACTCTTATGTAGTTAACTGTTTTAAATATATGCTTGTACAGAAGTAAGCAAAAAGTTCTTTAGTGTTTTTAAATTAGTTTGGTACAGGAGCAGCTAGGTGGTTCAATGGCTAGAGCACTAGCCCTGAAGTCAGGAGGACCTGAGTTCAAATGTGGCCTCAGACACTTAACATTCCCTAGCTGTGTGACCCTGGGCAAGTCACTAAACCTCAATTGCCTCAGCAAAAGGGAAAAAAAAGTTTGGTACAGTGGAAAAACTTTGATTTGTAATCGGAGGAACCAGAGTTCTGATCTTGGCTTAGTTATTACTTAACCTTTGTAATGTTAAGGGGCAAACCAGTGAAGCTCTTTGGTACTCATTTTCTTTATGGAAAGTGAAGGTTGGACTCGATGAACTCAGAGATCCTTTCTAATTCTAACCATATTGGATCAGTGTTCCAACTGTGGTCTCTTATGTAGACTTGTTTATTGCTCAAGAACAACCATTGCCTTATCTGAAACCATAATTATAGCTGTTTTTTGGATTTACTCAATACATAATAGATTTTGAAACTGTATGAATTTTTATGTTGTAGATGTGTTTTTAATGTTGGTGGGACTTTAAAAATCATTCCATTGGTATTCAATGTTATAATTAAATTTGTTTTTTTTTTTTAATTAGATATTGGGTTAAAAAAAAATTTTTTTTCCCCAATCGGCATAAGGTTGTACATGCAATTAGATATAAATCAGGACAACTGGAAATGGCCCTGGATGCAATGGGAGATCTTCATCTTTTTAAGCTAAGTCTTAAACAAGTTTCTGTTTGACTAAGGCCATACCTGTTTAGTAATTTAAACTAGGTAGTAATTGAGACAAAGAAATGGCTTCTTTCCCCTAGTCAAAAAATAAATGAATGCATCTGGCTACTGGGTGCAGAGGGCTCTGGAGGGGAAAGTGAAGCAGGTGACATTTCTTAGCCCTCTCTCACTTAAATAAAGTAAGTCATTTTGCATACCATGGCATCACTTCCCTGATTTCATGGTCTCTGAGAATGAAGGATAAAGAGCAACATATTCAGTACCTGTTTTATTCCCTGTACTAACCCAATCCTTTATCCCTGCCCTCCCTAGGGAAAAAAAAAAAAAAACAAAAACAAAAAAAAACACCATAAAACTTACTTTATAACCATCTTGTTTTCTTTAAATCCTTATTTGCATTTAAATCTAGTTTAGTCTGTTTCTATTTTATCTGCTTGGTCAGTTTGTATATCGATAGCCTGTCTGGTTCTATTTTTTTTTTTTTATAAGGAAAGAATCAAAATTTCTCCATTGCAGAAACATCTTTTGTCTTGATGAACTATATGCTGAGTTTTGTAGGATCCTTAATCTTGGGATACATATCAGTACTTGTTTTTTGGTAGTATCTACTCACCATTACTTTGATTTCTGTTCTCTGTAGAAAACTTTTGCTCTTTGAGTTAGTGTTTGCTATACAAATTCTCCCTCGCTGCTTGATAGTCTCCTTGTCTATGAACCTTTGGTTTCTGATGACTATATTTCTAGGTAAATTAAAATTGGGATTTCTTTCTTCCAGTGTTCTGCATTCCATCCTCTGTTTCTATTATTACTAAGAAGTTTTTATTTTCTTGAATTGTTTCTTGGAATATGATAGTCAAAACACTTTTTTTCTTTGTACTTTTCTGAGGATCAGTAATGCTCAAATTATCTTATGAAGTCTGTAAAGAATTCATGTCTCCTGACTCTGAAGACCATTTATCTTTTCCCCCTGAAAGTATTAGCCCATAGGGAGGAGTGAGGGGTGTGGAGAAGATCTAAACACTCTTCATCTCCACCTTTATCTTTTTTCTCTCCTACATTTGCATTGATGACTAGCAGCTATAAATAATTCTACAATTATAGTATAAAATTAGATGTTGAAATTCATTATAGCTAAGGTAGCGCATGGGGTAAAAATGCAGTCCTGCCATAGATGTTTATTAGTTTTGTGATCCTGCACAGTTGTTTTTGCTTTGTTTTTGTTTGTTTTTTGTTTTCATTATATTTGAGCCACTTGGCTTCAAAGAAAGTTTAGTGCTTCATGGAGATTTTCCAGCTATCTTTCTTAAGATAGTTCCCTTGTTCATCTTGAATTCTTTTAACAGTCTTATTTTCAGTCTCATAGATTTTAGGCCTTTTGTATCCTTATATTGTGAATTTAAACCACCTTGCATGGACATTCATTGTTCCATAGTTTTAGCTATCCTGTTTTTTCCTTTTGTAATTCTATACATTTTTTTTTTTTTTTTTTTTTGGTGGTGTTCTTGTTTCTCTTTCTTTGTTTTAGTAGTTAGGGCTATTCATGTAATACAGCTTAAGTAGATTTACTCATGATCATTCTTTTCTCCATCTTGCCACAAATCTGTTTTGTTTTACATTTTAAAACAATTTTCATATTACTTCCACCTTATGCTTCATAAAACTTTAAAAATAAATTTAGGCTGAGAGGCACTGTTGTAGAGTGATTAGATAGCCAATCTTGAAATTAGAATATAATTTCAGTTCTATTTTTGTTTTTATATACAAGTTAGCCATTTAAATTTTTGGTGTCCTCAGGTAATTTTGAGTCTTAAGACTAATAGGTTTGTAGAATTAGTTAATCTGCAATGGTAAGGGAGAATTTTTACTGCAGCAATAAAATCATTGGTTTGTATACAAGAATTAGACTGGATAATATCTGACATTCATAGGATCATATTGGTAAAAGCAGAAAGGATCTTATAGATCCAGTTTAGAGGTATCAAATATGCAGCCTAAAACACTCCCCTGCAAACCAGATTAAGATCTTAATTGGAAACTGGGAAAACTTTTTTACATTCATATGTTCTGATAAAGACCTCATTTCTAAAACATAGAAATATGACTCAAATTCATAAAAATTCAAGCCATTCTCCAGTTGATAAATGGTCAAAGGATATGAATGGACAATTTTCAGATGAAGAAATTGAAACTATTTCTAGCATATGAAAAGGTGCTCTAAATCACTCTTGATCAGAGAAATGCAATTTAAGACAATTCTGAGATAATACTATCCACCTCAGATTGGCTAAGATGACAGGAAAAGATAATGACAAATGTTGGAGGGAATGTGGGAAAGCTGGGATGCTAATACACTGTTGGTAGAATTGTGAACAGATCCAACCATTCCTGAGAGCCCAAGGGGCTATCAAACTGTGCATACCCTTTGACCCAGCAGTGTTTCTACTGGGCCTGTATCCTCAAAGATAAAAAGGGAAAGGGACCCACATGTGCAAAAATGTTTGTGGCAACCCTTTTTGTAGTGGCAAGAAACTGGAAACTGAGTAGATGCCCATGAGGTGGAGAATGAGTTATGGTATATGAGTGTTATGGAATATTATTGTTTTGTAAGAAATGATCAGTAGGATGATTTCAGAGGGGGCTGGAGAGGTTTACATGATCAGGTGCCATTTGTTAAGGGAGTATACTGCTAGTGGCTGCTGGGGATCTAATTCTGATCAGCAGAATGGATCCCTTCATGTGAGAATGATGATACAAGGAGAGGCTAAGTGAAATGAATAGAACCAGGAGATCATTATACAAGACAACAATATTATATTATGATCAATTCTGATAGACGTGGCTCTCTTCAACAATGAGATGTCACCAATTCCAAAGATCTTGTGATGAAGAGAACCATCCCAAAGGGAGGATCGTGGGAACTGAATGTGGTTCACAATATGGCATTTTCACTCTTTTCATTACTTCCTTGCATTTTATTTTGCTTTTTTTTTTTTTTTTTTTTTTACTGGTTTGATTTAATTTTTCTTTTGTACCACAATAATTGTATAAATATGTATACATATATTGGATTTAACATATTTCTGCCATGTTTAACATATATTAGACTATTTGCCATATGGGGAGGGCATAGGAGAAGGGGAGGAAAATTGGAACACAAGGTTTTGCAAGGACTAATGTTGAAGAATTGTCCATGCATATGTTTTGAAAAATTTAAAAAAAAAATTAATGAGGAAAAAAAAGATCTTCATTGGGAAATATTTAACAAAATAAATTTTTTTTGTTTGTTGTTAAGTAGTTCAGTTATGTCCAATTCTTTGTGACTCTGTGGACATAATATTGCCAGTATTGTCCATGGAGTTTTCTTGGCAAAGATACTAGAATGGTTTGCCTTTTTTTTCCCTAGTAACAAAATAAAATATTATAAAGCATAGGTAATGTTAATAAGTGGTTTTCTAAGACAGTTTGTTTCCTAAAGGGATCATTGTCCCCATTTCTTTTTGAGTTTGATACCATTACCCTAGTTTGCAGGTTTTTGAACTTTTTTGTGATAATGGACTCTTTGATCAGACTGGCAAGCTGAGCTTTTCTTCAGAATAGTGGTTTTAGAAGTATAAAATAAAATGTTAATTCTATTGGAATAGTTTTAACAAAATATATTTTTTTAAAAAGTCATAGACCTCAGATCCTAGCCAACTTAATTATTTTTCTTTAAAAAAAATCTTACTAATGTTCTCTTTTCTTTATATCATAATCATTGCCTACCAATTCTAAGCAAGAATATCTAATTGAGAAACTTTGTTACCATAATATACAATAATCAGTCTAATAGCCAACAACTTTCTTATTTTTCAAATGAAGAAACTGAATCTCAACAGATGAAGTGCCTTTCAAGGTCTCTTAGCTAGTAAAATGACTTGGGACTTGCAGCCCAGATTTCTGAAGAACATTGATCCTTCCCCTTTACTTGTCACTCCTGAAAATGTTAGTAATCCATGGGAGAAGTATCTATGTTTTATCTATCCCTACTTTATTCTTTTGCCTCTCTAAGTTGTCATCGAATCCAATGTTTCCCCTTTAAAATGTTAGGAAATGTGAATGTGACAACCTTTAATAATTATGTTGTTATAGAGTGAAAGTAGGTGTTATTGACGATAGTAATAGCTTAGGTGGCACAGTTGGATATGTAGTTTGGAGTCAGAAAGACTTGAGTTCAAATCCTATCTAAGCTATTTACTAGCTTTGTGACCCTGGACAAAAGACTGGAAATTTCTAAAGGCTTGGTTTTCCTTATCTATAAAATCTGTGCTAACAATAACACTTATCTCTCACAAGGTGCTTGTAAGAATCAAATGAAGTAATATATACTCATTGAAAATCAACTGTTATGTAGTGGACTTCCTGCCATCTAGGGGAGGGGAGGGAACTGGGGGTAAAATTTGTAGTGGAAAGCTTTGTAAAGATCAATGCGGGGAACTACCCATACGTATGTTATATAAATAAAAAGCTTTAATTAAAAAAAAAAAAGAAAATCAACTCATAACAAAAGTATTCAGTATGATTAACAGAAATGTTGACTCCAGTGTTTAGATTGCAAAATATTTAAGAAGTGAATAGTCTGCACTCAGGGTATGAATGTTCTTTCTAATAGTAAGAACTAGGTTAAGGTAAAGGGAATGAGTTTCTAGCATAGCCTTATTGTTAATTCTGGCCTGGGGAACAGAGAAACAGATCTTGTTGTCGAATAGTCTTGAGTAGAAAATTGAGAAATTATACTTTGTTTTTTATACTTTGTTTTGTATATGTATGTATATTTGGTGGGGGGGGAGCAACTTGCTTTAGATTCAGATTATCTGGATTTGAATTCTGGCTCTATGACTATAAGCCAACCAATTCTCCTTTTTTAAACTTAAATTTGTGCAACTCAGAAATTATGGATGTGAATAGTTTAATTTTTATATTCTTCTCTACCTCCAAAGCATATAGTTCTGTGGCCTTTGTCAAATTCTAGACAAAAATCAATATATAGTCTGCTGTGAGCTGCTTCTAAGTAAGCTCCATATGCATGCAAAAAAAGTCATATAAAGAAATGGTTGGGGGCAGTTAGGTGGCATAATGGATAGAGCATGGGCCCTGAAGTCAGGAGGCCCTGAGTTCAAATCTGCCCTCAGACACTTAACACTTCCTAGTTGTGTGACCCTGGGCAAGTCACTTAACTCTAGTTGCCTCAAGGGGAAAAAAAGAAATGGTTGGATTTTACATTTGAGCCACAGTTTGCTTATATAGAAAATGATGTTTCAGATCTCTTGAACTCAGTATTGTTCAGAGGAAAGCACCTTATAAACTTTAATCTGTTTTATAAATCATTATCAAAAGTGCTGCCATTATTGAACAAACATTTTGCTTGTGTCAGAAAGATCTGACTTCCAAGTCTGCCGGTTACTAGTTGTATAGCCTTCAACAAAAAACTTGACCTGGATTTCAATTTCTTCATCTCTTGCTGCAATCTATGATAATAGTTCTTGTCATTTATTCCAGTAGTATTAAGTGTTCTTGTGCTCTAGGTGCTGTGGAGGATACAAATAAGATAGGTCTGTTCTTTTGGAGCTTGTAATCTAGTAAGAGTGTTTTGTTAGATGCACAAATATAATTTGAAATTTTAAAGGTAGTAAGTCATGAGAAGCATACACCTAAAATTTTTTTTCATTCAAGACTTAGTTTAATTAAAGATCATGTGCTTTAAGGAGGAAAAGCAACTGTGCCATATGTACCTTTCTTACAAAGGGAAGAAAGGATGTAGAGGCAACACATTAGGTTGGAAAGAATGCTGGATTTGGAGTGAGAAGGCATACATTTAATTTTAAGTCTTGGATCTGCTACCTTTTTGTTGATTTTGATATCATACCAAAGACAACCCAATTGCTTCAATTTGTCTTATCTAATTAAGGGAGTAGAATTATGTAGAAATATATATATTTAGATATATAAATAGTATTATAAAATACACTTTGAGATGCCTTTTGTATTTCACTATCATTTCTGATAGTGAAACGCCTTTATATTTGAGTAAGACCCACAGATTTTTATTTAGAACAGGCTTCAAAGGTCAATTACTGTAACTCCTTCATTTTATAGAAGAGAAAACTAAAGCCCCAAAAGGTCAAGATTGTTGTCCATGTTGTGCAGATGTGCATTTAAGCTGTGTTTTAAGTCCAGGACCTCTTGACTCCCAAGTCACTCCCCTTTATACTCTTATCACTATTCTTTTGTAGATTGCAACACATTTTGTTAGGCTTAGCTTTTTGCTTAAAGATTTAAAAACTACAGTTTATGACCCTGGGCAAATCATTTATCTTTCTCATATGTAAAATGGGGTAACAATAGCACATATCTTACAGGCTTGTGTCATATATTTATTTTAATTATTTTCATTTATGCTTAGTTAAAGTTAAAAGGTAGAAATTATATTTAATTTTTTTTTTTGCTAGTTTTAAGGACCTAAAATTTTACCTGGCCCTGTTGAATAATTTTCAAACAAGGCAAATTATCCTGGATTATGGAGTTAGTTACATGTATAATTGTTATTGCCAAAAAATTTTATTGCCTTTCAACTTCATGTGATATACTTAATCTCTGTTGGTTCTCATATGATACACGATGTTATTCAAAGCTTTTCTACCTTGTTAGGAACTGCCATGTTTCATCTTTAACAATAAAGATTTTTGTAAGGGAAAAACATCAAAAGTGTGTTAATGCCTTATAAAGCAATTTGAAAATTAAGGAGAATGTTTGCATGCTTTGCTAAATCCAGGATATTAGCTTGTGGCCCCATTGGCTGTTCAGTATTGATTCTGTTATTTTTCTTTACTTTAGTTGCACGCTCAGAGAAGAAACGTCTTAGGAGGCCAAGCAGGTGGCTTCTGGAATATACAGAAAAATATGACCAGATATTTGCTCCCAAGAAAAAACAAAAGAAAGTACAGGAACAGTTGCCTAAGGTGAATAGGCATTCTTTACACCCTTTTTTAAATTGTTCTTTTTATGTGCTTTCACAATTCTTATTTTCATCCTGTGTACTTGGTTGTTTTGATTGTTTTTATTGCTGTTAGGTAAGTTCCCTAAGAGAAAATGAAACCCAAAATACACAGTGCCAATCTAGCACTGATCTCCAAAACAAACCAGTGGAAGAGAGCTCTTCAACCAAAGAAGATCCTCCTGTCCTTGAGAGAGAGGCTCCATTTTTGGAAGGACCAATAGGTCAGTCTGAACTTGGAAGTGGAAATGCAGAGTTGCCAGAACTGACCTTGTCTGTGCCAATTACACCTGAAGTTTCTTCTTGGTCTTCACTGGAACCAGAGGAACCATTATTGAAACCAAGTAAGGAATGCCCAGATTTTGGAGTGGAAAGAATATTTTGGGTAGAGTGTCAGGAACCCTGAATTTGATTTAGTCTCAATTCTACCAATAACTTAGGTAATGACTGAACTTGTCACTTGTTCTCTGTGAAACACAGTTTTGTCATCTGTAAAATATAAAAGTTTTTGAGTGGTGGGCTTGAATTGTAGCAATGGCTTTCATCAAGCCAACTTAGATTAGAAGGAAGTAAAGAACATAAGAGTTGCCGATTTTTGTTGTTGTTGAGGCAATTGGGGTTAAGTGACTTGCCCAGGGTCACACAGCTAGGAAGTGTTAAGTGTCTGAGGCCAAATTTGAACTCAGGTCATCCTGACTAAAGGGCTGGTGCTCTATCCACTGTGCCACCTAGCTGCCCCGTTTTTTTTTTTTTAATCTTATTGTTACAGTTAATTTAGTGTATTTTAAAATATTTTTTTCTCCAATATGAGTTATGTTCAATTGAGAAACAAATATAGCAAAAAGAGGGATTTAGCACCATTGAAATACCTGATAGTTATATGGGCTCTCTTTAGAATCATTTAAGGATTTTGGAGAAAGCAAATATTGTCATTGCTACTCAAAAATTGTGAAACAGGAATTTAAACTATAGTCTTAGAAGACATCATTGTTTTTAGGGTTTGTGTTAAGAATATATTTATTTCCATTGTTTTCATGCTACACATAGGTTGGTTTGTCAGATAAAAGAAAATAACTCAGAATAGCTAAATCATTAAAGTGTATTCATGTATGTGATGCTAAGTATAAATTGGAGTAAAGTTACTATGTGAAAAACTAGTACCTTACTTATATCTAGTTTTGTTGTTGTTTACATTAACTAAAAAAGAAAATTTGTATTTCAGGAAATTATGAAAGTAAACGTCAGAGGAAGCCAACGAAAAAGCTCCTTGAATCCAATGATTTAGATCCTGGATTTATGCCCAAGAAAGGGGATTTGTCACTCCTTAGAAAGGTATTTTGTTGTTGTTGTTGCTTGTTGTTGTTATTGTTGTTGTTATTGTTTAATTCTCGGCATTGGAAGGTATTCAAATGAGTTTAAAAATTAGTCTCCAAGAAGAAATGAGAAAATGTACTTCCTCTTTGCAGAAATATGAAATATGACATACACTGAGACTCACTAAACCTGTCAGTTAATTTAGCTACCTGATTTTTGTTTTCTTTTAAATTCTTCATTGTAAAGATCACCTAAAAGCCAAAGAAATTAATATTTAAAAGTTGAAAATCAGTCTCTAAAATGCTTCCAAAATCTTTTTATATATCAGTTTCTAAAGTTCCAGTTCTAGATGCCATTTTAAATAAATATTAAGTACACTGCTACTACTACTACTACTCTCTATATATAGACACACACACACATGCACACACACATACTACTACTACTACTACTACTACTACTAGCAGTAAAAGAATAAGCACATAACAGGGTGGGTCTCAGTTAATATGAAGAATTAATTTTCTGACATGGCATGATACCAGTGATCACAAAATAAAAAACAGAAAGCTTAAATTCAAAGAAAAAACGAGTAAACAAATAAGTGAAATAAGTGCAGATAATTCACAAAGGTTTTTCAAAAATGGATGGAGGGGGATCTTTGTATTAAATATCTATAATATAAATTTTGACATCCAAAATCCTCAGAACATTGAAAATCCATAAAGTTAAGAGCCCTCTCCCAGGAGATAAAGGATGTGAACAGTTTTCAAAAATGAAGAGCTATCCAAAATTATACAATAAATGTTCAACATCAGGGAAAAAAAAAACAAAAAACATAGAGAAGAAACAATATCAAGGTATTATTTCCATTAAGCTAGCAGAGATGCTTTTTAAAAAAAAAAAAAAGGTAAGAAAACTTGTTTTTAAAGGGACTACAGATAAAGAAGCTGACAGATTCACTGATTTTAAAAAAAACACACAACAAAATAACTTGGAATTGATTCAGTTGTTCCGGAGAAAACCAATTTGGCATTAGGTATGTTAAATTCATATGCTTCTATCTAGGGATTCCATTTTAGTGTAAGTCATTCAAAAAAAGACCTTTTTATATCTCTCTCTCTCTGTCTCAACACACACATATACGTAGATAAAGATAGATATATATCTAACTATATCTATCTATCTATATATAAATGTTCCAATATAAAACCAAAATAAATGTAACAGGGAGTCTAAAGTAAACTAAATAGTAGTGCCATACATTAATTAAAGTCTACAAATTCCTTGATGATAGATTGCAAACTTTTTTAGAGTATGTGCTTTGTAAGGAGAAAGTGGTACAGTTTGGAGATTTGTTGAGAAATGTGTTGTGACAGTAAACTATCAGTAAATTCCTTAAAATGTATATAGCGTCTCTTTTTATTCTTATCCCTCTTCATTTAATTAAGATTCTTATGTTTCTTTTACATCTCTCATTTTTTTAATCTCAATAATAGGAGTTAGCACATAGTGCTTTAAGGTTTGCAAAGTACTTGACACATTTTCTTTTGATCCTCACAATTACTTTGTGTGGTTGTTGCTATTGTCACCCAGTTTTAGAAATGAGCAAAATGATTGACTTGGCCCGGGTCACTACGGCTTTTCTACATTCAAATCTGGTTGACTATTTACTAGACTACTAGTTATAATAGTGAATTATATATGTATCCCACTAATTGTTTAATATTTCCCATTTCACAATTGTTGTTTCTTGGTTTTAGCTATTACGAATAGTTATAGGATACTTTCTCCCCATTTATAACACTTATAGAAATGTAACTAAAATACAAGATGAATGGATCAAAAGGGATAAAAAAAATTTTTTTTTTTACTCATATAATTTTTTCTTGTCAGGATAATGTTACCACACTACTTCATGCTTTAGTTTTCTCATCTAGTGTCAAACATTGAAAAACTACTGAGAACAATAGAAACTTGTTTTCTTTTTTTTTTTATTTAATATATAAAGCTTTTTATTTACAAAACATATGAGTGATTTTTCTACATTGACCTTTGCAAAAACTTTTTTTTTCCCAAGCTTTTCCCCTCCTTCCCCCCACCCCCCCACCCCTAGATGACAGGTAATCTAATACATGCTAAATAGGATAAATTATATGACAAATACAATACATGTATACATATCCATACAGTTATCTTACTGCACAAGAAACATCAGATCTAGAAAGAGAAGAAGAAAAAACAACTTAAGAAGGAAAACAAAATGCATGGAAATATTCACAGAAAGCGTTAAAATGCTGTGTTGTGGTTCACACTCAGTTCCCACAGGCCTCTCTCTGGATGTATATGACTATCTTCATCGCTGAACAACTGGTTTGAATCACATCATTGTTGAAGAGAACCATGTCCATCAAAATTGATCATTGTATAGTCTTGTTGCTGTGTATAATGTTCTCCTGGTTCTGCTGATTTCACTCAGCATCAGTTCATGCAAGTCTCTCCAGGCTTCTCTGAAATCCTCCTGTTGGTTGTTTCTTACAGAATAATAATATTCCATAACATTCATATACCATAATTTATTCAGCCATTCTCCAATTGATGGACATCCTTTCAATTTCCAGTTTCTTGCCACTACAAAAAAGGCTGCCACAAACATTCTTGCACATGTGGGGCCCTTTCCTTCTTTTATGATTTCTTTGGGATATAGGCCCAATAGAAACACTGCTGGGTCAAAGGGTATGCACAGTTTGATAACTTTTTGAGCATAGCTCCAAATTGCTCTCCAGAATGGTTGGATCCGTTCACAGCTCCACCAACAATGTATCAGTGTCCCAGTTTTCCCACATCCCCTCCAACAGTTATCATTATCATTTCCTGTCATTTTAGCCAATCTGACAGGTGTGTAGTGGTATCTCAGAGTTGTCTTAATTTGCATTTCTCTGATCAATAGTGACTTGGAGCACCTTTTCATGTGACCAGAAATAGTTTCAATTTCTTCGTCTGAAAATTGTCTGTTCATATCTTT
>JAJPUD010009415.1:61658-75217 GCA_023553655.1 Myrmecobius fasciatus
ATCCCCCACTATTATAGTTTTGCTGTCTATTTCTTCTTGCATCTCTCTGAACTTTTCCTCTAGGAATTTCCATGCTATACCACTTGGTGCATATATGTTTAGTATTGATACTGCTTCATGATCTATGGTACCCTTTAGGAAGATATAATTTCCTTCTTTGTCTCTTTTAATGAAGTCTATCTTTGCTTTTACTTGGTCTGAGATCAGGATTGCTACCCCTGCTTTTTTTTGTTCACCTGAAGCATAATAGATTCTGCTCCAGCCTTTTACCTTCACCCTGTATGTATCTCGATGTTTTAGATGTGTTTCTTGTATACAACATATTGTTGGATTCTGGTTTTTAATCCAGTCTGCTATCTGCTTCTGCTTTAAGGGAGAGTTCATTCCATTCACATTCACAGTTAAAATAATTAATTCTGTATTTCCTGCCATCTTATTTACCCTAGCTTATGCTTTTCTCTTTCTTATCCCCTTTCCCTCCTCCCTACTATTTTGCTTTTGAAAACCACTACCCTCAAACAATCCTTCCCCTTTAGAGCCCCACCCACCCCCTTTTTCCCCCCCTTTCCCTCCTGTTTCCTCATAAGTAAGTCTATTATTCCCTCAGAGCCAAATCTGATGAGATGGAGATTAACTCAATTCTCATTCCCCTCCCTTTTCTCCCCTCAATCATTATAGGTTTTCTTTTCCTCTACATGTGATGTAATTTCCCTTATTTTACCTCCTTTTCCTCTTCTTCCAGTGTTATCCCTTTTCTACCTCTAATTTCTTTTTCAGTTTATCATATCATAATAATCATAAAATCACAATAAACATATCATAATAATCATAAAATCACAGTAATCATATCATAATCATAATGTCGTAATAGATTCATAAAATCAACCCTCATTCTATAAGTATCTATAACATAAATATAGTTCTCAAGAGTTTTTTTTTTTCTTGTTACCTTTTTATGTTTCTCTTGTGTTCTGTGTTTGTAGATCAAATTTTTTGTTCAGTTCTGGTCTTTTCAGTAGAAATAGGTGAAATTCTCCTATATCATTGAATGACCATCTTCTTCCCTGGAAGATAATGCTCATTCTAGCTGGGTAATTTATTCTTGGCTGTAATCCAAGTTCCTTTGCCTAGAAACTTGTTTTCAATATTTTTTATGGAGAGGGTCTGGAGAATGACTCTGGATGAAACCTATTATCTATTTAATGTGAGCGCAAGCTCAAAAATGTATGTGTGGACTTTTCAAATTTTTGATCAAAATAAAAATTTCTTCTTGAGACATGAAACCTTTGCATGTATTTGTTATTGTTATTTGTGTGTGTGTGTGAATATGATCTTATTTGATCATTATGACCCTCTGTAGTGAAAAAGGACAAGGCTGATATAATTTTAGAAGAGTACTTTCTTTGGGGTTAGACATCCACATGCTCGCTCCTCTGATGGTTTTACTACTTGTATGATCTTGGCTGAGTCACTTCATCACCTTGGGTTTCAGGTTCCTTATCTGTAAAATGGATGGCTAAAATAAAGGGCCTTTCAGTTCCAATACACTTGGGGTGGAAAAAATGGAAGTCACATACAGAAAGAGAATTATAGAGACTAAATGTGGGAAGCATAGTATTTTCACCATTTTGTTTATTTTCTTACGGGGTTTTCTTTTCCCCCTTTTGGTCTGATTTTTTTTTTTTGCAGACATGACAAATATGGAAATACGTTTAAAAGGATTGCATATATTTAACCTATATCAGATTGCTTGCTGTCTTGGGGAGAAAGGAAAATTTATAATACAAAATTTTACAAAAATAAATGATGAAAATTTATTTGGAAAAATAAAATAAATGGCCTTTTAGGTACCTTCAAGAGCCAAATTTTTGATTGTAAATAGTTTATTTCGCTATGGTAAGTAGTTATAGGAATTGAAAAACATTAAACTAAAAAATGCTTTTACTTTTCTGAGAGCTAATTGTTATTTTCATTTAAAAAAAAAAACACCCAAAACTAGCCTCTTGGTTTAAAAAGTAAATCAACAAAACAGACATAGAACTTCAGGTTGTATCTACATCCAGTAATCTTCCTCTTCTCTTTCCCCCTCCCTCTTAAAGAAGAGGGAGTGAGGTGGGGTGATAGGGAGTTCTTTGTTTAGTTTTCTCAGCTCTTACTCTGGGGCCATATACTTGATCATTTAGAATTACATATCCTCATGTTTGTTTTTTGTTTTTTCTATCTGTTTACATTATTATTATCATTATATATTTATGGTTTTTTTTTCTGTTTTACTTCATGGCATCATATAAATTCATTTATAAGTCTTTCCATTCTTATCTGATAATTTCAGGTTCATCCTTTATTATAGCTGGCTAATATTTTATTGGGCAGCTAGGTGGTATTTTAGACAGTGACAGGCCTGGAGTCAGGAAGAATCTTCCTTTTGAATTCTTATATATCTGGACTGATTTCTTAAAATAGGCTTTTTTCTCCCCTTTTAAAAAATCATAGGTTTCAAATGTCCAATTAAAGTCACATGATCTGTTTTCTAGGTCAGTAGTCTTTGATAATTAGAGATCTTAAATTTTTACATTTTAATTTTGTTTTAATATTAACTTATCTCATGGTGTCATTGATTTTTCTTGGTCTTGTTCTTGTTTTCAGAAAATACATTTGTTAAATAGGGTTTGCTATTTTCTCTTCTAAGCAAATTATATATTCTTCCAGTTTTTTACTTTAGAGTACACTTCATTTTTTGTTTCTTCTAGATACCCAGATAGTTTTGGAAAATTCAGTTTTTCCTTTGAGTTTGAGCTTGAAGTTATGGAATTACTTTCAGTTTTGTGGCTCTCAAGATTTGTATTGATCGTTTTTAATTGATCATTGTTTGGTTTATTCATCTCTCCAGTTTAGTTCCTGAGCTAGGAACTAGATTCCCAATTTAGGAAGTGAAAAAAATGGAATGTGAAGGATAGAACCAGGACTAAACTGTGTTCCCTACTTCCCTTTCGGTTCTGGGTGTTTTGCTTAGTTTCTCACTGGATCCTCTAGGTTTTTGCATTAACTTCTACTTTCTCAGAATCAACCCTTTAATTGCTGGGATCAGGTCTCCTGTATTTTTGAGGTTTAGAGCTGTGCATCTTCAGAATGCTCTCTGTATCTTGATCAAGACCCTAGAGCTTTTGCTCCTGGGTTATGGTGATATGAGAACTACAGTTTCTTTTTTTTTTCTTTTTTAAAAATTTTTTTCTTTTTTCTTTTTTTATTTATTAATACTTTTTATTTGCAAAACATATGTATGGATAATTCCTAAACATTAACCCTTACAAAGCTTTCTGTTACAAATTTTTCCCCCCTACTCCCCACCTCTCCCCTAGATGGCAGGATATCCACTACATGATAATTATGTTAGAATACTTAAGAAATCGAATATATATATAGTTATTGCCACACATCATTTTTTGTGCAGGAGAAATCGTATCTACAAGAAAGAAGAATTCGATAAAGGAAATACAATACAAGCAAACCTCAGTAGAGAACATGAAAATATTATGTTGTGGTCCACATTTCACATTCCTCTCTCTGGGTGTATATGGCTTTCTTCACTGAACAATTGGAATTGGTTTGAAGCATTTCATTGTTGAAGAGAGTCATGTCCCTTAGAACTGATCCTCATATAGTATTGTTGTTGCTGTGTATAATGATCTCCTGGTTCTGCTCATCTCACTCACCATCAGTTCATGCAAGTTTCTCCAGGCCTCTCTGAAATTGTCCTGCTGGTCGTTTCTCACAGAGCAATAATATTCCATAACATTCATATACCATAATTTATTCAGCTACTCTCCAATTGATGGGCATCCATTCAGTTTCCAGTTTCTAGCCACTACAAAAAGAGCTGCCTCAAACATTCTTGCACATGTGGGGCCCTTTCCTTCTTTTATGATTTCTTTGGGATATAAGCCCAATAGAAACACTGCTGGGTCAAAGGGTATGCACAGTTTGATCACTTTTTGAGCATAGTTCCAAATTGCTCTCCAGAATGGTTGGATCCGTTCACAGCTCCACCAACAATGCATCAGTGTCCCAGTCTTCCCACATCCCCTCCAACATTCATCGTTATCTTTTCCTGTCATTTTAGCCAATCTGACAGGTGTGTAGTGGTACCTCAGAGTTATCTTAATTTGCGAGAACTACAGTTTCATCCTAATAAGCAACTCATTATGTTATGTTCCTTCCCACTATGGATTGATCGAACTCCCACATTGTTCAGGATGGGGTTTTATCAGAGGAGAAACCTGACTCTTGCTTCCTTTAAATTTAGACTTGCAAATTATGTGCTGTGTTCTGTTGTTCTGGCCTTGCTTTCTTAGACAGTTCCTATTGCTTATGAGTTTCTGGCTATCTTCTTGGCAATTCTGGAGTGGATATTGTTTACTTTAGTTTATCACTCTATTTCTTAGTCATTGATCATTTTCACCCACTCTTACTGTTTTGCTTCTTCTGCTCATCTTTTTATCTTTTATTGTTCCCATTTTCTCAAATAGTCTTTTTTGATAGTTCTAGGTATTAGTATTAGGAGTAGAAAGGGGAAACAAAACAGGAGAAATGCAGAAACAATATGATTTACATAAAGTAATAATAGATAAGTTGTTTGGGGCTGAAGTGGTCAGTTTTAGTGAATGAATTGTTTTTTAAGTGTCATAGATTGGACTGAATAGAGGAAGGGACTCATAACTTCACTTTTCAGAACTATCTTTGGTTCCTTTTAAAAATGACCTTTTACATTTTTTACACTTCAGAAAACTGAACTGTTCTTCAGCTTTTTCTTGTCCTGACTTTGAGTCTTCACTTTGTTGCTCACAGCATGTCTTCATCCTGGAAATATCTTACCAGCACCGTTTCCCAGCTCCCTTCTCTCGTTTGTGTTTTGGATTGAAAAATGACTAACATTATAAGGAATAAGTTTCAGGCTACATAAATACGTTATTTTAGTCTAAGGAAAGAGGACTGAATATGAGATTTTGTAGAGGAGCAAGAAATAGTTTGGAGAACAGGATCTGAGCTAAAGAGCTAAAAGATGCTTGGTAATAGAACATGAGGAAAAGATCCTTTTATATATTTTCACATGTAATCCTATAGTCTAGGTAGCATTGCTTCATAATTGTCTTTTTTAATAATTATATTATTAAGCAATTGTGAGACAAATTAGATACTTATGAAATAATCTACTTTCTCGAAGAATTGGGGCCTTTTATTGAATTTTTCAAAATCTGTCAAAACATCCAGTAATGACTAGGTTGTGGAAGATCATGAAAATAGGTGATCTGGCAAAGTAGGGAGGATCTTGAAGTGGTCAGTGTGAAGGTGTAGAAGTCGCTTCATAAATTTTAAGTCTTTATTTGTTTAACTTATGAAAATGGAAGTAACGATACTTATATTATCAAGATAATAGGTTCTTTATAAGGCAAGTATTTTGTAAACCTAAAAGTGATATAAAAATGTAATTGTTAATGATGATAATAATAATATGACTACCATCAATAATTGGGCAGTCATTAGAGAACATTTTCTGTAGAAAGTACCTACTCCAAGAAGTGTTCTTCTAATTTAAACTCCAAAGTTCTTGGTATTCTTAGTTATTTTGACATAATTTTTCATTTTCATTATCTAATGAGAAGAGAAAGCTGAACATTTGTTTTCTCAACTTAGTATCACAAGCTTGTCTGAATTCAGTATTAATTCAAATAGAAGCCATACTTAATTTACTTATGTCTGACTTTTAAAAATATTGTTTATAATTGGTACTGATATCATGTTTCCCTGTCAGTTATATTTAAGAAACAAATGTTATTTGTTTTAATTTCACTATCACTTGTTGATCACTTTCTGGGATTGTCACAGGCCCCATCTTTCACAAAGAACAAGAGTTAAAAACCAATGTAATGATTTCATACAACATTCTGCTCTTCTGATTTGAAGCATTCTTTAGTGCAGTTTTGAATACTTTGCAGTTCTTTCAAGTGTCCTCTGATTGTATTCTTTTTTTTTTTTTTTTTTGCTAAGGCAATTGGGGTTAAGTGACTTGCCCAGGGTCACACAGCTGTTAAGTGTCTGAGGCCAGATTTGTACTCAGGTCCTCCTGACTTCAGGGCTGGTGCTCTATCCACTGTGCCACCTAGCTGCCCCTCTGATTGTATTCTTTAATCACTGGGGAGAATAATGATTAATCTTGCTTAAACGAATTAATTGTTTATATGTATCTTACCAAACTTGTAGGAGAGAAATTTGAAATAAAGGTGCTTTCCTCCCATCCAACACCTCTCTTAGCCTAGGTACACTTTCTTTGTGCAGAAGCTTTTAATTGCTTGCAGATATTTTTAACGTGTGTGTGTGTGTGTGTGTGTGTGTGTGTGTGTGTGTGTGTGTGTGTAGGTAGATAGTATGGTTTGAATATGGGGTGGAATATGGTATGAGGTAATTTCTTGTCTGACTTTCTAGTTTTTTCCTATTCCTTTCTAGTTTTCCCAGGAGTTATTATTAAAATGGGGAATTCTTGCCAAAGTACTTTATGTTTTCTGTATCATTAAATTTGCTGTTTTTGTTTCTCCCTTGCCTACTCTGTTCAATTGATCTGCTTCTATTTTTTTTAACCAATACCAGATGGTCTTGATGACTGCTGTTTTATAATATAGTTGAAATCTGGATGTATTCTTCCTTTATCATTTTATAAATTTTCTTCACATTCTACATCTTACATTTTTCTAAATGAATTTTATTAGTTTATTAAAGTTATATAAAAGCATCCCTCTGATAGTTTGATTGCTATCACATTTAAACTGTAAATTAACTGTGGTAGTCATTTTTATTATTTTGACACAGCCTATCCATTATCATTGAATATTACCTCAGCTATTTAAATTGGGTTTTGGGATGGTTTACTTGGAACACCATGTAATTTGTATGCTTTAGTGTATTTTGTAGTTGTTTGGAATAGCATTTTTGTTTCTATTATTGTTACTTGGGTTTTATTAGTGTTGATTTTGAGTGTTTATTTTGTGACCTATAACTTGCCTGAAACTATTAATTTTCTCAATATCTTTGAAGATTCCCTAAGATTTTTTTTTAAGCAAATCATGTCATCAGCAAGCAGGAATAGTTTTATCTATTCCTCTGTCTTTATGCTTTTAATTTCTTAACTTGTCTTTATTGCTAGTACTTCTAGAATGCTGTCAAAAAATAAGGGATAGAAAGGGAAGAAATGGGCATCCTTGGTTTTTCTCCAGTATTTATTAGAAAGCATCTGGTGCGAATGTATACAATACTGCTTTTATTTTTAAATAGATAATTTTTATAATATTAAAAAAATCACTCAATTCTCATATTTTGTAGTTTTTTAGCATAAATGAATGTCTCTCTCCTCTCCCCCCAACCTATCAAGATAATCATGAATTTGGTTGTTTTGTTTTTAATATTAATACACTGATTATTCTCCTGTGGTTGAGCTATCTTTGCATCACATGTAAAAATCTAATTTGGTCATGATGAATAATTTCTTGGATAAATAATTGCATTTAATTTGACAAAATTAAAAAAAATTGAAGCACTATTTGTTAATTGCTTTATTATTATTATGTGCTTTATCCTTCCTTGATTTAGTAATTAATACATTTGTCTCATGAAAGTATATGAATGTTACATCTTCACATGACTCTTTTAACATTGACCTCCAATTTATTGTGCATCTTTTCCAGTTTTCTTCATCAGTGATATGAAACATGTTCATAGTGTTATATAAAGTTACAAAGGGTTTAAGAGAATGTCTACCCTGTTTTAAAGATGAGACCCAAACAGATTAAATGACTGAGCCAAGGTCATTCAGTAATCAGTAAAAGAAGTAAACATTGAACCATGATCTCCTTACTGCAAGTGTTGTATTAACACTAGATTACACTATCTCTGTTTTCCACATGGTCATCTACATTTTATAGTTTTTTAAATCTGTTGATAACTTTTTGACTATTCCCCTCAATAGTCAAAATACTTTAGATAAGATATCATTGATATCTAAAGAGAGAGAGAGAGACAGAGAGACAGAGACAGAGAGTGTTTAGTTGTTCATAAATTACTCTTTTTTTTCTTACAAAAGTTTCTTAATTTTGTCTTCTAAAATTATTATAAAATATATTGTAAAAATATAATTTTATATGGATGTTTTGTGTGATCCTATGGCTCTTCTAATATTGACTTCTCTTTCATCATTTCATTTTTCCAATTTGCCGTTTTCTTATCAGTGATTTGGAACATAACCCTGTTTTACTGGACCATGTAGTTGACACTGGATAAGGCCATTCTCATTGTTAAATCTATAATCCTAAATTGTCTAAATTGGAATTTGTGATTACTTATACCTCCTATTTGTATATAATTTTCTCCTGCCAACCCCCCATACCATAATTATATATGTGTGTGTGTGTGTGTGTGTGTGTGTGTGTATAACCACTCTTGTTAAATAGGGAGATATTCCCTCGATAATTTATGCTCTTTGCCATTATTTTTAATTTTTTGTTTCTTATGTAATCTGTCACACTGATTTACTTTTCTTTTTAAAAAAAATAGCAGTACCCAATTATTTAAGGTGATCACTTCTTCATAATATAATTTAGGATCTAGTATTTTTTAAATTTTATTCTTAGCTAGTGAAAGAATTTATTCAATAGAAACACTTTTCACCAGAAGTATATGATTTGATACCCAAGCTTCTAATAGGAGAACAATATTCTAAAGCTGAATTGGGCAGAGGAATATTGATGAAAACCCTTGCAATGCAATAGCAATTTGTTCAGAATGTAATCTACTTTGACTAAATTTGGATTCATTATGGGGTATAAAGATGGCTCAACTTTAGCATATAGCTTAATTAATCCTTAAAACAGTGAGATAATAAGAGTTACATAAGCAAACTCAAGTAGTATGTCCAGATTATACTGTGCAATTGGATGGATTTCCCATTAGTCCCATAGTATGTGTGTATATAATGGTGGTGTTGATAGTGATTGTTTGCCCTTCATTCTCGAAGAGGACCTTGATATCAGGGAAGATGATGTCATGACATGCAAGTGAACTAGACGGGTGAAGAGCCACCAGCCTCACTTTCTCCTCTGGAGTCTTTTGGGTCCAGTATCCAGCAGAATGTGAATTTTTTTTCCCTGAAAACTTGCAAGATATCTTGCCATTTGGGTTTTATAGGTTAGATTTCTTTCTTAAGGATTATGCCTTAAACCTAAATTCACTCTGGGTTTCATTGATGGACCAACAACAGGTCCCAGGTCAAGTCCCTCTTGACCATTTTTTGGGGCCTTAATTGGCTAACAGTGAAGGTAAATATCAATTTTCTCTGTTTTGACCAATAACCTCTCCCAGGTGTGTGTGTGTGTGTGTGTGCATTTATATTTATATTTGACTAGATAAGAGGCCATTCTCCATCTCATTTCTTTCCTATCCTTAATTATTCATTGGATATTGTGTTAGTCACACTGAAACTTGTTAAAAACCTTAGTTTAAAAAGGCCACTGCATCCAGGGCCCAGCAGGAACTGGGCAGTTTTTGATATTGTAGAGTAGAATTTAGACTGTTGGGTACAGAATTGAGTAGGAAGGAAGAGAAAGTTGTGCTTCATTTGGGAAATTATACAATGCTTTTAGTGATTGTCTAGCAAAGCATAACCTTTTTTAATGTTGCTGCTTATCTAATCTTTAATTCATAATCTTATTTCACCACTGCCACAGAAGAGTCAAAACTGTGAGTTACCTGAAGGATAGTTGATGTAATATATGTAGTGTATGTAAATTGGAACATATGATCAATGACATGAAATTGTGAAAAACATTCTTGACCTGGATCATCAGAAAAGTAAGTTGGCATATCATCATCCAGCAAGAGTTAGAGATAGTAGATGGACAATGTGATTGCTTTATTCATTGAATCTATAAAATATTAGAATGTCCAGATGAGGAATGTCAAGTAATATTGGCAGTCTGCTGGTCTAAGAATATTTAGATCACTTATGAATATATGAAATAGTACATATTCATCTAGATTTCTTTATTATGGAAAATGTTTTCTCATGAGTTGTTAGTTTTGGGAAGGAGGTAAGATTAATATCAGAAATGAGAAATGCCAGGGATCTTTTCTTTTTTTGTAACCTATTACTACCACTGCTTATCTGTTACTGTCTGTTGTGCTTGTTTTTTTATAAAGTAACAAGCTAATATATGATGGTTGTGGAGGAAAAAGCCTGTTGATGTCAAAGTCTTTAGTATTTGTGACACAGCTAATCTTTTGAAATTAGTGTTTTAACAAACATAACAATAACTTATATCTCACTTTGGAATATATAAGAAACATTAAATACATTATCTGAAATTATGATAGGTTACTTCTCCCAATGAATTATAAACCCAAAAGAATGTTCTACCTTAAAAATATAGAAGTGCTGGCCTGTACTCTGCACAGATACTTATGTGAGTGCTAAGAGACATAGTTTTACTTGCCTCTTACTAATTGCTAATTCTTTCTTGATAGATTTGTAAGACAAGGTCCTGCTTTGAGTTTTTTACTACTTAATTAGATTTACTGAATTGGGACTTTTAACCTGTTTCCACTCAGTTATTTCTCTTCTCTGTTAGCACAGAATTTATTGTTAGGCCTTTACAGATTAAATGAGTTTCTTCATTTTACTGATGAGGAAACTGAGGCTTAGAAAAGCTGATTGCCCATGATTACTTAAGTGATAATTACCCCAGAAGTCAATTCTTTTAAACCCAGTAATGCTACCATTATCTCTTCTTGCTCATTAACTGCTAGTTCAGCCTTTCATTACTAAATTAAATTTCCTTTGTTTATAACAAATTCTCCTGTATTACAAAACTCAGAATGATGTTTATCTTGCTCCTACACAGTGTTATAATACTGGTCCCTTGGAAAATGATATTTCTGGATCATGTACAACGCTCACAGCTATGGAATTTGGTGAAGGTAAGTGCTTGTAAACACAGAAGAGGAGAAATTACCTGCATTGTTGATGTTTCCTGTGATACCTTTTTTCTTTATGATAGTCTTCCTTTTGGGGATATGTTATATTTAAATTTACTCAGGTTTTTATGGAAAGAAACCACTAACCAGAAATGAGCTTTCTGTATTTATGCCTTTTTCCATGATATTTTCAAAATATAGTAAAATAGTAATAGTAAAAAGGGATTGGAAATTTCAGTTAAAATGCTCAAAGTATATTTGGTACATTTGGAGGTACATATACAGGAAGGGGTATATATAGCATGTGAAAAACTAATCAGTGTACCAGCTCCTTCTTTTCAGTCTCATCAATAAATAGTTATAAAGTCTTTCCTGAAAAGAGATCAAGTGAAGATACTCAGCTTTCCTTCCCAGTCATTTCTGAACATACCTTTCTTTCCCATCACCTCCCTTTACCCCCTTCTTTAGTCATATAGTTGTCTATCCACTCTGTTCAAAAGAAGAGACTAGTTTTTTTTTTTTTAACATTTTACTTATGCAGAATTGAATAGCTTTGGTTGCTGGCAAAAGTTCCTGAAACCAAATTGCATAGAGTTTTAAACGTTAGTGATTCCAATTTTTTTGATTGATTAAGAATACTGAGAAAGGAGCCTTGGAGTCAGGAAGAACTGAGGTGAATTTCTGCCGCATAGATTAGAAAACATTAAAAAGTACAAGCTATGTGCTAGGCATATGTATCTGACCCAAGTTTATAAAACCACAGCAAGTCACTTAACCTTTCAGGGTTCTGCCCCGTGTCTGAAATTCTTAAGGTATAGTGCAGTTGCTCATCTGAATTGACAGAGGCAATTTGCACATTTACCCCACACATATGAAATCAAGTTTAAACACCATCAACAGGAGGTTTGATGCATGGTTAGATACGGTCCTAATTGTTTCTTTAACTGGTTTAGGTAATATTAACTTTATTTGCTGTGCCTTTTATTGCTATATATTGTAGCATAGGGCCATTCACGGTTAGGGTTGGAAAGGACTTTAGAGGTAAGCTTGTGTACCATGTGATCCAATTTATTGTCTCTATCTTTTGTCCAGCCTCTGTTGAAATGATGAATTCTGTTACTGTGTAGATTGCCCATTTTGCCTTTTGAAGAGCTCTTTGTAGGAAGTTTTTCCCCCCTAGAGCAAAAATCTGTCCTCTTTCTGCAATTTCTACCCATTGGATTAAGCAGAAGAATTCTTTTTTTTTTTAAATTATTAAAACTTTTTATTTACAAAACATATGTATGGGTAATTCTTCAACATTGACCCTTACAAAGTTTTCTGTTACAAATTTTTCCCCCCTAGTCCCCACCCCTCCCCTAGATGGCAGGAAATCCACTACATGTTAATTATGTTAAAATACTTGACAAATAGAATATATGTATACATATTTCCACATTTATCATTGTTGTGCAAGAAAAATCGTATCTACAAGAAAAAAAATTTGAGAAAGGAAACAATGCAAGCAAACATCAATAGAGAGTATGAAAATGTTATGTTGTGGTCCACGTTTCACATCCCTCTCTCTGGGTGTATATGGCTTTCTTCACTGACTAAATGTAACTGGTTTGAAACATTTCATTGTTGAAGAGAGCCATGTCCATCAGAATTGATCATCATATAGTATTGTTGTTGCTGTGTATAATGATGTCCTGGTTCTGCTCATTTCGCTCAGCATCAGTCCATGCAAGTCTCTCCAGGCCCCTCTGAAATTATCCTGCTGGTCGTTTCTTATAGAAAAGAATATTCCACAACATTCATATACCATAATTTGTTCAGCCATTCTCCAATTGATGGGCATACGATTTTTCTTGCACAACAACATGTGTGTAAATATGTATACATATATTCGATTTGTCAAGTATTTTAACATAATTAACATGTAGTGGATTTCCTGCCATCTAGGGGAGGGGTGGGGACTAGGGGGGAAAAAAGGCTGCCACAAACATTTTTGCACATGTGGGGCCCTTTCCTTTTTTTTTAAGATCTCTTTGGGATATAAGCCCAATAGAAACACTGCTGGGTCGAAGGGTATGCACAGTTTGATAACTTTTTGAGTATAGTTCCAAATAAGCAGAAGACTTCTTAATTTCTCTTTTTTTTAAAGTATCAGTTACTTTATCTCCTCTTCATGTAGCAAGGTCACTCTGGTCACTCTTGTTTGCAAAGAAGAAATAATTAAGAATTGTCAAGTTCCTCCGTAAAACATGATACCCAGAACTGTACAGTCCTGCAGTTGCAGTCTGTTTTGAACCATTTACAAAAGGATTCTAACTTTCATTTTATATTTCCTTCTGTTACAGTAATTCAAGATCAGATTAACTCTTTTGTTGCTTCTATTTCACACTTTTGACTCTTACCAAGCCTTGGTTTCATTCATTCTATACTTGTATGTAATATTTTTTTTAACTCAAATGGCCATTAAATCTTACCTTGTTAGATTTAGACTATTGTTCTTACCTTTCAAAATTCTTTTATAGCTTGATTACATCAACCAATATGCTTAC
>JAJPUD010009416.1:0-20907 GCA_023553655.1 Myrmecobius fasciatus
CTGGAAGATAATGCTCATTCTAGCTGGGTAACTTATTCTTGGCTGTAATCCAAGTTCCTTTGCCCTTCGGAATATGTGATTCCAGGCCCTTCGATCCTTCAAAGTAGAAGCTGCTAGGTCCTGTGTGATCCTAATTGTAGCTCCCCGATATTTAAATTGTTTCTTTCTGGCTTCTCGTAATATCTTTTCCTTGGTATGATAGTTCTGGAATTTAGCCACGATATTTCTGGGGGACTTAATTTTTGGGTTTCTTTCAGGAGGTGATCGATGGATTGTTTCAAGGAGTATTTTGCCTTCTGGGTCTAAAATATCAGGGCAGTTTTCTTTTATGATTTTCTGGAAGATAGTGTCTAGGTTCTTTTTTTCATCATGGCTTTCAGGAAGCCCTATAATCCTTAGATTGTCTCTCCTGGTTCTATTTTCCAGGTCAGTTGTTTTTCCTAGGAGATATTTCATGTTTTTCTCTATCTTTTCATTTTTTTGTTTTTGTTTGACTGATTCTTGAAGTCTTGATGAGTCATTCATTTCCAGTTGTTCAATTCTAGTTTTTAATGTCTTATTTTCTTCAGTTACTGTTTTGAGTTCCTTTTGCAATTGACCAATTACATTTTTTTGTTCATTGCATTCTTTTTCCATTTTTTCTATTTTATTTTGCAGTTATCTCATTTCATTTCCCCATGTTTCTTCTAACTCTCTTTTAAGATTTTTTTATGCAATCTTCAAAGAAAGCCTTGTGATATGGAGACCAGTTTGTGTCTCTCTTTGGGGCTTTTTCTGGAGTTGCTTTACCTTTAGCGGCCTCAGGATTTGAGGTCTGTTCTTCCCTCTCTCCATAAAAGTTGTCTATGGTGAGAGCTCTTTTTGATTTTTTATTCATTTTTTTTGAAAAGATGTGAGGTCTGTTTAAGGCAAAGGTGGGACAGCTGCTTTAATTTACTTTGGGGCAGTTCTGCTGATTGAGTTATTTCAGGAACTGGGCAGTTCTGCTGATCGAATTATGTCAGGTACTGGGCAGTTCTGCTTTAGTTCACCCTGGGGCAGTTCTGCTGATTGAATTATTTCAGGTACTGGGCAGTTCTGCTGATTGAATTATTTCTGGTGCTGATCAGTCCTGCTGATTGATTGATCACCCTAGTGTGTTGTATAATGGCAGCTAGGTCTGATGCTCATCAGGGGTTCAGTGGTTCACAATCTACCCCCCACAAAAGGCAGACTCTCCAACCACCTGCCCACAGTCAGAACAGATTGGCCCAAGAGGCCCCCAGAAGACTCCCAGGTGTGTGAAAAGCACAACACTCCCACTCCTGTTCAGACTCCTGTTCCAGCTCCCTGCTCCAGCTCCCTGCCCTGGTCTCCCTGTGCTGCAATCTGCGTTCAATAGACTACCCCCCTACCCAATTAAAACAGACCTGTTTTGAAGTTCTTCCAGAGTATCTTCTAGAATCGTGTTGTCCTCCAGATATTGTGGATTTTTTTGCTTCAAAATCAGTCTAGAGGCTTCATATGTTGTTGGTTTTAGGGAAGGGTAGAGGAGGTTACAGAGACTCCTGTCTGATCTCTGCCACCATGGCTCCACCCCCGGAAGGAACCCATTTTAACTACTCTTAAAAATAGGTAATATATAAATATCTAGAAATAGAAAATCAGATTCCAAGACACAAACATAATAGACAGACACAAATAACATAACGTGGGAAACATAGGACAAATTCATTGAAGTGTACTCATTGTGCAAATAGGCTAGAGAATGGAGCATATGTAGAGGAGTAGAAGAAAGTACTTTTAGAACAATGATGGGGTGTGATTGTAAAGGGCCTTTAATTAAAGATTAAAGAATTTGGTATTTATTTAAAAGCTAACAGGAACAATTAGAGGTTTTTGTTTAGGATAGGATATGATCAGAATTAAAATTTTTTATTAAAGCTTTTTATTTACAAAGCATATGCATGGGTAATTTTTCAACATTGACCCTTGCAAAGTCTTCTGTTCCAAATTTTTCTCTCCTTCCCTCCACTTCCTCCCCTAGATAGCAGGTAGTCTAGTACATATTAATTATGTTAAAATATAAGATGAATGAAATACATGTATACATATTTATACAGTTATCTTGCTGTACAAAAAAAATTTTTATGTACAAGAAAAAAAAAAACCTGAGAAGGAAAACAAAATGCAAGCAAAAATCAATAGAAAGCATGAAAATGCTATATGTGATCCACACTCAGATCCCACAGGCCTCTCCCTGGGTGTATATGGCTTTCTTCATCACTGAACAATTGGAACTGGTTTGAAACATCTCATTGTTGAAGAGAGTCATGTCCATCAGAATTGATCATCATATAGTCTTGTTGCTGTGTATAATGATCTCCTGGTTCTGTTCATTTCACTTAGCATCAGTTCATGCAAGTCTCTCCAGGCCTTTCTGAAAACATCATGCTGGTCGTTTCTTACAGAACAATAATACAGAATTAAATTTTTTGAAGATTAGTCTGATGATGATGTATTAGGTGGATTAACAGTGATAAAGGCAGGATATAACAGTAATACAGAACAGGAGC
Source organism: Myrmecobius fasciatus (assembly GCA_023553655.1). Classification (NCBI taxonomy): domain Eukaryota; kingdom Metazoa; phylum Chordata; class Mammalia; order Dasyuromorphia; family Myrmecobiidae; genus Myrmecobius; species Myrmecobius fasciatus. The sequence goes on from JAJPUD010009416.1 coordinate 2,556, forward strand.
TGGTGGGCATGGATTATGGGGATGGCAGTGGGATTGGAAAAGGTCAGATCAGTGGTAGAGATACTTTGAAGATAGAATCAATGGCACTTGGCAACTGATTAAATGAGGACCTAGAAAAAATATCAACAATAAACCCCAGGTTATATAACTATAATGACATTAAAATAAATAAGGAAGTTAATAGAAGAATCTAGTTGGGGATGATGAAGAAAAGGACATGTGTAGAATAGGATAAAAGTTGAAAGATATGATGATTTTTGGAGGAAATATTGGTTTTGGAGATCTAGGTGAGAAGGTTCAGTAGAAAGTTAGAAATTCAAGTGTAGAACTCCACATAGAAGAGATGGTTGTAGGAAAAGCCATACTTGTCAAGTGAGGAAGTCAATAGGTCAACAAGTATTTATTCAGCATGTACTATATACACTGGCACTTTTTTTTTCCAAAAAGAATCACTGACCTCAAAGAGCTCATATTTTAATAAAGGAACAATATGCAAATAACTATGAACATACAAAAATACACAAAGTAAAATTGGAATAATTCTTAGAGGAAAGATACTAACATTGAGGGTTACTAGGAATAATTTCTTTCAGAAAAGAAGACTTCTGGCTAAATCTTAAAGGAAGCCAGGACAGTTAGGAGGTAGAAATGAGAGAGAGAATTCCAGGCATTAGAAATGTCCATTGAAAAGAAATGACTCAAGGAGACGAAATACCCTGTTCAAGAAACTGGAAAGAAGTAAGTAATTTGGGATCTTAGAATGCACAGAGAAGAATAAAACATAAGACTAGAAAGTTGGGAAAAGACACAAAGAGAGGAGGGCCAAGCAGACTTTGGTGGTCCAAAGCATTTTACAATTTTACCCCACTCTTGCTATAATGAATACATTGATCAAAAATAATGGCTTCTACAAAATATTTCTGTAGAACTATAGAGGATACCTAAAATCTAGTGCATTCTTCCCCCTTTAAATGGAATGAAAATCTCGTGTGTAAAAGATTAAAAAGGAAAACAATTGGCTAGTTCTATGTGCATATGTCAGAAATTTGCCAGATCCTTCCTTGGTCTGGAATCTTTCAGAGAGTGACAGGTCCCCAGTTCCTTGTGTCTTTAATTAATAAGAAGGATCAAGATGTTCCAGGCCTATTTTGTGAGAAGGATGAGGTTAGCCAGTTGTTGAACATATTCCAAGGAAAGCATTCATGAGAGCAGATGCCTAATCCAGATATCCAATTACGACTACAAATTCAAATGAGACTGGCTTGGTTTGGTTGAAAGGAGAGAGGCATTTATCAGAGACATGGAAAGTGATAAGCTAATATCCTGTGTAAGGCTGTCCAAAACAAGGTCAATGCAGCTGATTAGAAGCTCCAAGTTGTTGAATGTTGATAAACCATAATATATTGCAAATGTGTTCCCCAAGGACCCCTTTCATGACCTTTAGCTATATGGGATGGAGTTTAACCATGAATATGTATAGTCTTCATAGTATGTTAACTTCTTGAATTCAAAAATGGCAATTTCTAGATGTTGAACTAAGTAATTCAGTAAAATTCAATTAATATTTAGTAATTGATTAATAAATATTTGGTAATGATGATGACAAAGGAGACAATGTAATAATATCTGTCCTCAACTGGTTTACATTCTCCTTGGGGGGAGCATGTACCCATATAAGCAAGTATAAAATGTGCACAAAATATAAATATGAAGTACTTTCCGGGGCAGAGCACTAGTACTTGGGAAAATCAGAAAAGGCCTCCATTTAGTCTGAGGCTGGCTTAAATAACATAAAGATAAGGATTGAACCTGGGATTTCACTGATCTAGGAAATTCCACATTAGGAAATTCCCCACACCAGTGCAAGTTATTACCTCCTCTGTAACCTTTGGTTTAGTTTACCTAAAGTTTAGATTAGCTAAAACCCTGAGACGAAGGTATTCTCTACTACTGCATGTCTACATTTTCCCTATACCTTAGAGAGTTGTCTAGATGTAACCAGTATGTGTTAGAGGCAGTACTCAGTATTCAAACCCAGTTCTTCCAGGGTCCAAAAACAAGTCTATCTGCTATGCCATATCTTTTCTTAATATAACATAACATAAGCATAACCTCAATAAGCAGGGATTATGATAATAAATAATAATAATGCATTCCTGTAATGTGGCCAACTTCACTCAAACAATGGGAGCCAAATGAAGAGTTATTAATGGGAAAAGGTATGGTCCCAGACATGATCAGAGAAAGTATACCAGTGTTAGATGGAATACTAAATCAAAAGACTAGAGCAAATGGTGGAAGCTAGTATTGCAGATAAACCTGGCGTATCATTAGGAATCCTGGCAGGATAAAAATGCTAAAATGATAAATGTAAGCAAAATGACAGCTTGTCACATGGGTCTTTCCTTGTCCCGATATGTTTGACTTTATGCAAAGGTGCTATTCACACTCCTCAGTATTAGCAGTGGGCTGAACAAATTGGATGTGAAAAAAAAGAAATAAAGGGAAAAAATAGTGGTGAGCAAAATTAAAATTAACCATATCATAGGGATATCATAGGGATCATAGGGAAAAGCAGTATGGCACAGTACACCAGTCATAGACCTTGCAGTCAAAAAGTCCTGAGTTCAAGAATTTTTCTCATATAAACTGTGTGACCAAGGAAAAGTCTGTTGATCTGAGTTCTCAGCAACTCTAATAATAGTTAAGAGATGAATTACCAATTTGCATCAGTGAAGAGAGTTTTCAAACCAGGGAGTTTCCCAAACCAACAAAATAACAGGTGAAAACAAAAATAAAACAAATTTCTAAAAAATTTAGAGAGGGGGAAGAGGTGTTACCTTTCCAGAAGTTACCTATTTACTGAAATGTGTATGTGTTGCGTGTGTGTAACATTTCCCCCCAATATGAAATAAAAAGTCAGGTTGTTTACTGTTAGTTATAAACCCAGCTGGCAATGAAAAGTTTATATTTGTTTAGTATAATTCAACAATCCCATTCAATTCAACAAATATTTAAATGCCTACAGGGTACTGTGACTAATACTGGGGGGAAAGGCATCAAACTTGTCCTCATAAAGTTTACAATCTAGTAAAAGGAACAAAGCATGCAGGTAGGTGGTTGACTGAATAGACACTGGGGTTAAGAAGATATGAGTTGAAATCTGATCTCAGATACTTGCTAGCTTTGTGATCTTGGGCAAGTCACTTAAAGAAATGGCAAACCACTTCAGTATCTTTGCTAAGAAAATCAAATGGACAGTGTGGTCCTTGAGGTCATAAAGATTCACTCATGACTGAATAACAACAAAGGGAACAAGACCAAACAGAAATAATGATAGCATACAGTATTATTCAATAAATTAATTAGAGACAGAAAACAAAGGATCTTGTGAGTGTTGAGGTATATAGTCATTACCAAGAGAAGAGATCAGTGAGGCCTTCACAAAAAATGGAAAATTTGAGTTAGACTTTAAAATACTTTTAAAAACAGATTTTAAAGTAGAAATTTAGCAGGTAAAGAGATGGAGTTTTAAATCTTGCCAAAGACAGTCACTAGTTGTGCCTGTGCCTGTTTCCTCATCTATAAAATGAGGGAAAGTGGTAGAAAGGGGAAAGAGCTGGATTAGGTCTTTTAAGTTCTCTTCCAGCCCTAAATGATTTTAGAAAAACATGGAAAGATTTACACAAAATAATGAAGAGCAAAATGAGCAGAACCAAGAGAATACTGTATATAATAATAATAGCAATATTGTTTTAAGAATATCTTTGAGGGGCAGTGGATAGAGCACCAGCCCTGAAGTCAGGAGAACCTAAGTTCAAATCTGGTCTCAGACACATATCACTTCCTCGCTGTGTGACCCTGTGCAAGTCACTTAACCCCAATTGCCTCAGCAAAAAAAATATTTGAACAAATAAGTTATTTTGACTATTATAAATGCCAAAAATAACTATGAAGGGCATATGAAGAAAGACACTATTTACATCTAAAGAAAGAATTGATAAATAGAAGTAGACATATAATACTTATATAATACTTTTATATATACATACCTATTTGTCTCTAATGGTAGCCATCTCTAGGTCTGGGAGTGAGAGAAAGGTCAGAGGGGGAACAAAGAAATTTAAATGACAAGTATTTTGTATATTTGAAAGAAATAGCAAGTTGTACATAGTGGATTTGCAATTTCATGTGCAATCATTTTTTATCTAAGGTGTTTTGGAAATGATTGTTTTATTCCATAATATAAAAATTAAATTAAAAATTTAAAAATAAATCTATGATCCTAGGAACTCTTCAAAGAGCTTATATTTCAATGTAGGGAGATAGAAAATATTGGGGAGTTTAAAAGGGCACTTTAGTTTAGAATGTTACTGGATTTTTGAGTGGGTTCACAGGGAGTTAAATAAAAATAAATTCCATTATAGGAACAATGAAAGAATTATCTGGCTGGGAGCTTTGGGGAGGAATATTATTGCTATTAATATGCCAGTTCTTGACAAGACTGTTAAGAAAAAAACTAGGGAATAGGAAGTGAAGGGAGGCATTCTTAGGGTTTGCCAGAAATAGTGGACCAGATGAAACCATCAATATTCAAGATAACAGGATCCTACAGTGAAAGCTGAAAGTGTTAACTTGGTTTCTAGTCAGGTGACAAAGTTATAAATTAGACTGTCAAGATGCCTGTAAAATAGGAAATGAAGTGAATCATGTCTGGTCTGCCCAGAAATGGAGATCAAAGAGATTTAAATAGATCAATAAACATATAGCTATTACATCCTGTTGAAGGCATATTATTCTAGGCACTAGATATGTAAAGACAAAAATCATAGTCCACTACCCTCAAGGAGCTTACCTTCTATTGAAAGATAATATGTAGACATGTAAATAAATACAGAGGTTAGAGAAGAGGGAAGTCAAGAAAGGCCTCAAGTAGAAGGAGGCACTTAATTTCAAAAGTTAACTTTTAACTCAGTTAAGACTGAGAGATTCTTAGAAGACTAGAAAGAGGAGGGGGCATTCTAGGAAGGGCAGATGACATTTCTTGGGAGCATTAGAAAGTAGTCCAGCTTGTCTGCAATGTAATGTGTAAAAAGTCCAGTAAGTTAGATTAGAGACATATTTTGAAAAGCTTTGAATGGCAAACAAGAGGAGCTTGTATTTTATCTTAGAGGTATAGGAAGCCACTGTATCTTTCTGAGGAGGCAATTGACAGAACAAGATCCATGTTGTAGGAATATCACTTTGGGAGAATAGAGTGAAGAGGAAAAAAACTCTGTGGAGGGAGACACACTAGTAGGCTATTAAAGCAAAAAATGCTAATGACTTAAAGTGAAGTAATTGCTCTCCATGGGATGAACCAGATGAAAGAGGTGTAATGGAGGCAGAATTATTTAATTCAAAGGAGATATTGTGATAAAGTTAGATAAGTGACAATAGTCATTGCTTTGTAACTGTTTTATCAAGTAACCACTAATTATCCTTTAATCTCTTTCTTGGGCTATCCAAAACCTGTCTCCTATTTATGACCGAGCATATAGAAGAGGGGAGACATTGAATATTTGCAAATTTATATTTATGACAGATATGACAATATCTATAATCATTGCTCTAGAAAACAAAATGTATTAACTTCAGAAGGTACTATTTGCAATTTATTTCTTTAAGACAGTGTTTCCCAAACAAATTCAGCCAGAAATCATTCTGGGGAAAGAAATTATTTGCTATAATTCATAAATTCTGGTCCAAGAAATGTAGGGCTATGACTTAGTCCTGAGAAAATAGGGAGTCAGGGAAATTTTCGTGTGAGAGAATGCACAATTGTCATGCTTAAAATTTCCATATATAAGAAATATTGTTGATGTGCACATAATTTTATATTTAAGACTTCAGAGTAAAAAAACAATGCTAGCATTAATTTTCTTACACAATTTCTATTCATTGGCACTGAACACCAGAATTAGAAGACAGTTTGAGAAATACTCTGGATTACACTAAAAAGTTGTTGTAATTAAGTAAATGCAGATTCACTATCTTCCCCTACTTTACAAATATCAGAATACACTTAATACCATTATTGAAATTTAACACATATTATTAACAACATCAATTAATAATTATTAAGTGAAAACATTGTTAATAGGTTACTGTCAATAGCTGGAAAATTCACAAGAGGTTAAAATTATAATTAGATTATTATCTAATGTTAAATCTCCAACTGAAAGCACTCATATCAGATAAATGATTTAAATAGGAGTGATAGTGGGAAAAAAGCAGTTTAGTATAGTAGTGAGAGCCCTGAATTTGGAATAAGAAAAACTGGCTTTATTTCCTTGTTACAATATTTCCTTTTTAAACCCAGGGAGGTCTTTTTACTCTCTCTGAGCACTGATTTACTGATCTTTAAAGTGGGCATAATAACATTTTTATTTCTTCATCATCACTCCTGTGGCTCACAATCACTCACCTCTTGATTCTCTATATACTATGTAATACTGTGCAATAAGAGGAATTCCAATTAGAAAGAAGTTCAAGGTAGAAAAACTCCCAAAGCACTCTTATCACTGCCTATTAGGCTGGGTTGAAAGCAGTCCTCCCTTCATCTCTACTCTCTCCATCTTCTCCTGGGATTGGAAAGAGAAAAAAGGCTTTATTTTAGGGGCCTGTTCTTGTGCTATCCTAGTGAGTTCCATTCACAGTTATAATGATACCATAGGTTTGATCCTTCAGTCATAGGAAAGAAATGACCCATATCCAAAAAATAGCTCTCTGATCTTGGAAGTATTTTAATGAGAAAGTAAGATACTTATAGTTTGAAGACTCGATTTGAAATATGGAGAGGAAAGAGAAATATAAAGAAGAGGGTGCTTCTACCTACCACTTGAATCTCAGATAGCATTCACACTTGCGACTTACTTGCTGTTCTGTTCACTTCAAATGCTGCATAGGGGAGGGATAAAGCTTCCAAAATCTTATCATCTCCACCATTCTATTAAAACTCCCTCTTAGCTTTATTTCCCAGTACAATTTTTTTTCCCAATGTATTTTTTTCTAATTAAGCAACCCTCTTTAGCTAACTCCATGATCCCCAGGATTTGATACTAATAGATTCCAATATCTGACTCCTCTGTTCCTATTCATAGATTCCTTGAATGGAATTGGAAGAAATCTTGTAGCAATGATGAATGAATGCATTATAGACTTGTTTCATCCACTTTCTACTGGGGCCACATTGTAACAAAGCAGTCATTTTATTTCTCCCTGATTTCTAGCATACTTCCTATTCCAAAGGAAGATACTATTTCGAACCTTTACCTTAACCCCAAAAGCCTCCTATCATGCCTTCTTTCCTGTCTTTTTCACCTGAGGACTTTGCCCTTAACTTTATTGAGAAAATTGATTCCATTTGACAGTAGTTCTCTTTTCTTTCATTTTTTTCATCTCAAAACCACACACCATCATCTCCTACCTTCTCTTATTTTCATCCCCCTTCTGACAAAGAAATAAACTTTCTATATGCAAAGATTGCCTTTTTAACATGTGCACTTATTCCAATATCCTTTAATTGTCTCTGTCAGATTGCAGCCTCAAGAATTCTCTTTCCCTCTGTCTGTCTCACTCTTTCTCTTTTTACTCATATTTGTATGCATATATAAACAAATACACATATATTATATGTATGCATATGTACTCATACACATTAATCTAACTAGCTAGCTAGCTAGCAAAAGCTAACTAGCTATCTTCCTTTTCTCCTTGGAAAGCTATCTATATCCATTAACTCCACTTTCCTTTTAATCATTCCTCAACTCTACAAGTTAGTTTCCAATCTCATCATTCAACTGAAACTGTTCTTCAAAGTCAACAATAAAACTTATTTGTCATATCTTATGTTCTCCTTTAGTTCTCATTTTTCTCCATGCATGTTTTCTACATTTGACTCAATTAAAAACTTTCCTCTCTGTGTCTTCACCAGTTTTTTGTTATAGTACTCTCTCCTAGATTGCATTCCTTTTTTTCAGTGAACATCCATGCCATTGAGATTGACCTGAAATCATCCTCTCTCCACTCTTTCTTTCAGCAATCTCGTCAATTCATCTCTACATATATACAGAGAGATGCTTCTCTATGCAGACAGATAGATGATAGATAATATCTAGAAAGATAATAAATTGTTGATATTTTGATAAATGTAGATTTAGATAAAATCTCAAAAGAAGGAACAATTGTCAAGGAGTTAGGAAAATAACCTGAAGTAAACACAAAGTATAACTCACCAGAATGAAAAATTATGATAAGGAAAAAAGCTCAAAATGAAAAACTTTTAAAAAGTTATTCTTTGGTGATGATCTAGATTAGATTAAAACATCAAAGAAAATGAAATTTCTGATATCAAGTGACATTGGTTTATCAGGAAAATGACAATCTCTCAATTTTAACATTCATCTATCACTATTATCTATGTTTATCTCTATATGATTCTTCCCCCTAGATTTCAATCTCACATTACTATTTTAGTCTCTCATAACAGACAAACTACAGAAACTCAAACTTAACACATTCCAAAATGAACACATTATTTTTCCTCAAAACTTCCCCTCTTCCAAATTTCCCTGTTTTTGTCAAAGGCACCACTATCTGTACAATATGCCAGATGTATAATCTCACTATTATTCTTGACTGCTTCCTCTCCCTAACTCTAGCTACTCAATCGGTTGATAAACCTTGACTTTGAAAAATCTCCACAACATTTTTAACATGTTACACCTTCTCTTTATTCACACAGCTACCACGTTAATTAAGGAACTTATTATTTTTCATCCATATTATTGTAACAACCTCCTAATTGTTCTCTGCCTCATCTCCAGTTTTATTTGGACATTATTTCCTCTCCTGTACTCTGTGATCTAGCCAAATTGGCCTTTTCTTTGTTCTGTGCATGGCACTACATATTTTGACTTCATATCTTTGCTCTAGGCAATCTCCCATATCTATTGTCTTCCCTTTTACTTCTTAGAATCAGTCAACCAATCAATCAATATTTACTTATTTATTGAGTCTTTTGGTCCTAAGGACCTGGTTGACCTTTGGACTGCATATAGTCTTCTCCAGTTTCCAATCCTGTTCTCCCCAGTCTGGGCATTAGTGAAGGCACCCATTATGTGCCAGACATAGTGCTAAACTCCAATAATACAAAACTAGGCAATGGACAGGCCCTGCCCTGAAAGAGATTAGAGTCTGATGCAGGAGGCAACAAGCAAATAGATATATCCTTCTCTTCCTTCAAAATGCAGCTCAAACACTACTCCTCTAATCTCCCCAACTGTTGGTATCCTTCCCAAAATAACTTTTAGTTAATTTGCAATTATTTTTTTTGCTTTTTTCTGAGGCAATCGAGGTTAAGTGACTTGCCCAGGGTCACACAGCTAGAGAATGTTAAGTGTCTGAGACCAGATTTGAACTCAGGTCCTCCTGACTTCAGGGCTGGTGCTCTATCCATTGTGCCACCTAGCTGCCCCAATTTGCAATTATTTGTATTTTTCTTTTTTACATTTATTCTGTAAAGATTTCCTATATATTTCTTTGTTGTCCCCCAAGAAAATATAATTTCCTTGTGAAAGAGAATTGTTTCATTTTTTGCAGATCTTATCACAGTACCTAGCACTTAGACATATAATAAATGATTGTAGATTGATTGATTCTTATACAAATACTTCATAAGCCACAAAATGCCATGTAAATGTGAAAAACAATGATTTTTAAATATGCCCACATGAAATTATAGGAGACCAATTCAATATGGTATGGTAGAAAATGTTTGAATTCCCTCACCACTTTATCCAATCAGTCACAAGTCATCCTATTAATGTAATGTCTTCTGATTTCTCTTTTCTATAATCAATATCACCATTTTCATTCACTACTAATCTCAATTATAGTAATAGTGTCCTGATTCTTTCCTTTCTTCTAGTTTCTTTTTCCTTCAGTTCATCTTTTAAATTGTTTCCAGAATAATCTTCCAAATGCTCTCCAACTCTGCTTTACTCAAAAGTCTTTAGTGGTTCCCAATTGCTTGACAATTATAATATAAAATCCTACCCCTTATATTTGAGGCCCTCCATAATATGACTCCAATTTACCCAACCAGCTGTTCTTCACATTAATTTTTCTAGAGGATTCTATTGCCCTAACTGAACTGAATTGCCATTGATTTTTGGATCTTGTTTGTATCTGAGTTCCAAAGGGAATGATTGAGTCAGTAAGAGGCAGAAGCCTCAGTCTTGGACTTTAGGAAGCATAGTTTTTAGCCAGTATGGAGCATGCACATCTCCTGAATAAGGATATCAAAGCTTCCTGGAACCATTTTTTGGTTCAGATTAAATACTGGTTCTGCAGCACCCCCAAAATTTTAGCCATTGAATCTTTGCTGGATTCCCTTGGTTTTGATCTGCACTCCAACTACCACTTCTCTCAGATCCTTAAATATCTACTTCTCACATTTTTTTCCTAAGGATATGCTTGACCTCTAGATTATATATTGTCTTCTCCAATCTAAAATCTTGCTTTTCCATGCCTGTGCAGTAGTTACTCTTTCCCTTTTCCAGGGGATTATTTTTCACTCCTCTCCTCGAAGTACTCTATGTTCTATCCAAACTGAACAGCTACCCAACTCCAGTCTCTGGCCTTGACTCATTCTCACAGGTTCCATATATTCCAGTTCTGGAATGCATTTCTCCCTCATCTTTGCCTTTCAGAATCATCTTTCTTTGGGATTTAGCTCGTGTCAGCTGTATCATCTCAGTTTCAATGACATCTTTACTGATTTCCTTCTTTCCTTTCTCCTCAGTTCTTTCTAGGGCACTTTATCTGATTCTCTCTTTTGTTCCCATAATATGCAAATTTATGTTAAACATGTCACCTATTATCCAGACTTATAATTTTTAATTTTCAAGGACAAGATTCAATCTTATAGTTCTCTTTCTTTATCATCTTTTATAACCATTGAAGATTTCTCTTAGAAGCATCAGGTTATAACTGGTATATGAGTCTCATTAGAAAAAAGAATAAAAGGATTCTCTAATCCAATGCAAGCACTGAGCTTAACAGTACAACAAATAGGAGAGGACTGATTTAGTCTATGAGAAAAAAAATGAAGATACAAAACACAAAGGACACACATTCCAAAAGAGAGACAAAACTATCATCTCTTTCTCTCTGGCAAGCCCTACTCTTGCAGACATCCAAACAATATTTATGACTTATAATTGTACCCCAAGCTTGAGAAAACACTAAGATTTGCTGCTAGACAATAATACTCCTTCCTCCCTTTGAATTCCAACACTTGCAGGGACCCATCTTATCCTCTATACTTAAAATCTTTCCTGGGATTGAGAGCTTCCTGAAAATGTTTTATAGATGTTGACCTCTTTTTTTCCCCAGATCTGAAAAACTCACATAACTCAAGAGTATTAATGAAAGGCAAAGTCTATGCTACATCTACCATATCACATCTCTTTTCTTTGCTGAGACTTAAATCTAGTTCCTATTTGCTCCCAAAAAAATCTTCTTCCAGAAAGTAGGGTGATAATGTAGGGACCTCAAGGATACACACACTTCCCTTCTGGAAAATGAAATTCAAACCCCATCTAATCAGCATTACTTAACTTTAATACTTTTAGTGTATCTCACTTCTTTTTAAAATTTTAAATTCATAGATCATTAACTGACAATCAATAATCTTTAAAGTAGTATCAATTAGTAAGAAGAGATCACATTTCATGAAAGAGATATTTTTGATACCAGTACAAAAGCTTCATCCTTTAAGCTTTTAAAAAAGTTTTAACAATGAATTAATTTTGACCAGGCTTCTTCTTTGGTACACGTTCTATATACATTCTGAGTATATGCTCTGATCTCCCAGTGTAATATACTGTATAAAAGGACTTTTTGGGTCTTTATTAATCTTTATAGCCTCAGTTTCTGATACATTGTCTTACACATATTGCATGCTCAACAGAAACTGACACAACTATCAGGCACTATTCCTCATGACTAGACTAATATCTCCACATTTGTTTATTTTGAAATGCTTCCTTTCCTTCAAAAGGTGTCTTGAGTACCAGCTTTCCTATAAAGCTTTTCCTTATGCCTCTAGGTATACCTTAATTATTATCCTAATTATTTAGGATACCCTAATTATTTCATACCACTTCCTTTTTCTTCCTTTGTCATTATCACATTTTGCCTCATATCACAGTGGACAATGACTATGCCATCTGCCTATATCCAGGATTTAGTAAAATGCCTGAAGCATAACAAGTATATGGTTTGGAATTCAAATTGGAGGATTCTAAATAAAGTTGTTTAAATATATATATATATATGTATATATATACATATATAGATAATATGTATTACTTTTTCAAGTGGTAATGATCATATAAAATGCATGGGTGAGCATCCTGTCATTTGTTTTTTCCCTTCAGTTTTTCTAGGAGGTTTCCAGAGAGTGGCCTAAAATTTTCCATTTTAAAGAGAAAATTCCATTTCTCAGGAATAAGTATTATTTGGAGTATAAAATGCACAAAAGAATTAGAAGATATTAATATCATGATTTTAACTTTTAAACTGAGATCACTGCTTTCAATAAGGTCATGTTTTCAATAAGATGACAATATGGAAATATCCCATGCACACAAAATATTTCTGAGTTTTTTTTCCTCTCAAAGTTTGACTACCACAAAATTCAAGCCTTACTTTGTCAGATACTCACTTTACACCAGAAAAGCTTCCAGAAAAGTTAATGTGCATATTTCTAATTATGTTAAAACTCAAACATTTATCTTATTCTAGAAGAGCTATTTGACTTCCAGAAAGACTTCTGAGATTTAGGAAAGTCTCCTTTACTTCTTTTTTTTTTTAATGTAAGAGAGAGGAAGAGACAGAGACAGAGAGACAGAATGATAACAGAAACACAAAGAAACAGAGAGACAGAGAAAAATAAATTCAAATTCATTAAACAAACCCATGAAGATAAGGCTTGAATCTAAAAGATTCCTAATCATCCTTGAATTTGTCAATTGATGGTTCCTGTTAAAGACTATTTATTCATCCTGATTTGAAAATGTAACTTGGATTGAGACTGATTAGAAAACAAGTCTGATGATGCCTGAATAAATCTATATATCATGTTATATTCATCACATTCTCCATGTATCCATTTGCCATCAAGGCCTTTGAGTTATGAAAGCTGGAGATTTACATTGGATAAGCTCTGAGCAATTGTTTTTAGTCATCCATTTTTACTTAAAATACAAATTGATTCAAAGGGATAGCTTTGCAGAAGTTCCCTATGTCAAGAATTTCCCATATACTGCAAATTAAAATCATTAAGATGATAAAAGAATGTCTATCCACACAAAGGTATGCACACATGTACTCATGTAGAAACACAACACACACAAACACATACACACACAGAATTTTCAGACTGTTTTATAAAAGCTTTCATTTGCTATCTATGGGTTTTCAGTCCTCTTTATAACTCAATTTTATTGAATTAAAATTGCAAAGAGAAAACTGCTTCTACTTGGAGTGAAAACTTTCAAGCAGCAGAGACATGGCTTTGGTCTTTCATTTCTGTGAGTGATTTATTTTATATATATATATACATATAAATTCACAAATATAAATATAAATTTCACACCTATAAAGATGTGAAATTCTGAATGCCACAAATGAACTCTAGTTATACCAAGGATATCTCAGTTCATGAAGGGCAGAAACTTTTAAAAAAGGCATCACATAAGTAAACTAAAGAAATATGGATTTCCTTGATTTTGGGGACCATGGCATATTCATTGCATGCCACTGGATTTTTCCCAAGATACTATTTAATAAAAGTTCTTTTTTCCCCAAGCAAAGGGAGGAAATCCCAAACCTTTGATAGGGATACATTTATTCATTCAGATCATGAGAAATCTCATTTCCTGCAATGGTATAGATAACTCACAGCATGGTTAGCAGAATTATGGTGTGAAAGAGTTAAAGAACCAATAAAACCAGAATACTTTTCTTACTCTATAGTATTAGGATTTTCTTACAAAAGTCTCCCTAAGATACTTAAAGACATAGAGAAGGGACTTCTAGGGATGGAGCCAAGATGGCAAAGATCAGATATGACTCTCTGTAACCTCCTCTACCTTCTCTCAAATCAACAGCAAAGTAAGCCCCTAGACTGGTTTTGAATTCAAAGAATCCACAAATATTTGGAGTACAACACATTTCTAGAAGAAGATATCCTGGAATAACTTCAAAACAAGTCTGTTTCAATTGGGAGGAGGGTGGTCTGCTGAACCCAGACTGCAGAACAGGAAGACTGCAGCAGGGAGCTGACCTGGGAGTTTTCTGTGGGCCTCTTGAGCAGATCTGTCCTGATTATAAACAGGTGGTGTGGCAGATCTGTCTTTTGTGGGGGGTAGATTGTGAACCAATGAGCCCCAGAAGAGCACTGGACCTAGATGCCATTACACAACACCCTAAAACAATTAGTAAATCAGCAGAACTGCCCAGCACTGGAAATCAATCAATCAGCAGAACTGCCCAGCACCTGAAATAACTCAATCAGCAGAACTGCCCCAGGGCAAATTAAAGCAGTGGTTCCCTCCTTTGCCTTGAACAGACCTCAAGCCTTAAAAATGAATAAAAAGACAAAAAGAACTCTCACCATGGACAGCTTTTATGGAGAGAGAGAAGAGCAGATTTTAATCCTGAGGTCCCTATAGGTAAAGCAACTCCAGAAAAAGCCCCAAAAAGTGACATAAACTGGACTCCATGTCAGAAGGCTTTCTTCAAAGATTGCATAAAGGATCTTAAAAGAGAGTTAGAAGAAATATGGGGAAATGAAATGAGATCATTGCAAAAAAAATGGAAAAAATGAAAAAAAGAATGCAATAAAATGTAATTGGCCAATTGCAAAAAGAGTTAAAAACGATAACTGAAGAAAATAATACACAAAAATTAGAATGGAACAAATGGAAGTGAATGACTCAACAAGACTTCAAGAATCAGTCAAACAAAAACAAAAACAAAAAGAAAAAATAAAAGAAAATATGAAATGTCTCCTAGGAAAAACAACTGACTTGGAAAATAGATCAAGGAGAGACAATCTAAGGATTATAGGGCTTGCTGAAAATCATGATGAAAAAAAGAACCTAGGCATCATCTTACAGCAAATCATAAAAGAAAACTAGCCTGATATTTTAGAATCAGAAGGTAAAATAACCATCAAAACAATCCACCAAACATTTCCTGAAAGAAACCCCAAAATTAAATCCCCAAGGAATATTGTGGCTAAATTGCAGAACTATCCTGCCAAGGAAAAGATATTGCAAGCAGCCAGAAAGAGACAATTTAAATACTGAGGAGTCACAATTAGGATCACCCAGGACCTAGCAGCTTCCACCTTAAAGAAACAAAGGGCCTCGAATTTGATATTCCAAAAAGCAAAGGAAATGGGATTACAGCCAAGAAGAAGCTATCCAGCTAAAATGAGTGTTATCTTTCAGGAAACAAGGTGGACATTCAATGATAGTTGAATTTCATCTATTTCTAATGAAAAGATCAAAACTGAACAAAAAATTTGATCTCCAAACACAGAACTCAAGAGAAACATAAAAAGGTAAAAAGGAAAAACTCTTGAGAACTATATTTTCTGTTATGTATATACTTAGAGAATGAGGGTATAAGTTGATTTTATTATGACAATATGAAAAAGAAATTAGAGGTAAAAAAGGGATCACGCTGGAAGAAGAGAAAAAAAGGAGGTAAAATAAGGGAAATTATATCACATGAAGAGGCAAAGAAAACTTATTGTATTTGAGGGAAAGCAGGGAGGGGGATGAGCACTGTGTTAATTTTACTCTCATCAGATTTGGCTCTGAGAGAATAATGGACGTGTTTGGTATCACAAAGAAACTTGTCTTACCTTATAAGGAAATAGGAGGGAAAGGGGGAAAAGAAAGGGAAAGACTAATAGAAGAGAAAAGAGAAGAATTAAGGGAAAGGTGTAAAAAGGGGGAGGGGCTCTAAAGGGGAAGAACTGTTTGAAGGAGGTAGTCATCAAAAGCAAAATACTAGGGAGAAGGGAAGAGGGAAAGGAAAGAGAAAAGCATAGCCTAGGGTATATAAGATGGCAGGAAATACAGAATTAGTTATATTTTAACTGTGAATGGAAATGGGATGAACTCCCCCATAAAGCAGAAGCAGATAGCAGACTGGATTAAAAGCCAGAATCCAACAATATGTTGTTTACAAGAATAACATTTAAAGCATAATGATATATACAGAGTGAAGGTAAAGGGTTGGAGCAGAATCTATTATGATTCAGGTAAACAAACAAACAAACAAAAAAGCAAGGCTAGCAATCCTGATCTCAGATCAAGTAAAAGCAATGAAGAACTAATTAAAAGAGATAAAGAAGGAAACTATATCTTACTAAAGTAAAGGGTACCATAGATAATGAAGCAATATCAATACTAAGCATATATGCACCAAGAGAGTTGCAAGAAGAAATAGACAGCAAAACTATAATAGTGGGGATCTCAACCTTGCTTTCTCAGAACTAGATAAGTAAAACCACAAAATAAATAAGAGAGAAGTTAAGGAGGTAAACAAAATGTTAGAAAAGTTAGGTATGATAGATCTTTGGATGAAATTAAATGGGTACAGAAAGGAGTTTACTTTTTTATCAGTGGTTCAAGGAACTTACATAAAAATTGGCCATGTGTTAATATATAAAAATCTCAAAATCAAAAGCAGAAAGGCAGAAATAGGAAATGCATTTTTTTTGGGGGGGGGCAGAGTTAAGATGGCGAACTGCAGACAGCGTTCTCTGTGAGCTCCTGAGACCTTCCATCAGACCCAGACAAATTGAGCCTCCGAACTGGTTTTGAAGGGAGGGCTCTACCAAACACTTGGAATACAACACACTTCTATCAAATATCTACTTTGAAAAAACTCTGGAGGTCAGTTTTAGACGGGCAGGGGATCGAGCAGCTCCCAGCACTCATACGCCAGTGCTCAGATGCCAGTGTGCAGCTGGGGTGCAAGTCCAGGCCTGGGATGGACCAGAAGATTTTGGGCTGCCAGGAAGTCCCTGGGAGACGCTTGGGCCGCTTTGCTCTGCTTGTGGGCAGGTGCTTTGGCAGATCTACCTTTGGTAAAGGGTGAATTGAGAGCAGCTGAAAGCATGGTCCTAGTGCGGATCTAGCCCCAGACCAGAAGTCAACTCAGCAAACTGCCCCAGGGCAAATTGAAACTGCTGCAGAATTCCCTGCTGGTGACTGATACCTCAGCTGAAAACCATGAGCAAGAAGCAGAAGAGAGCTCTCACCAGAGACAGCTTTTACGGAGGGAAAGCAGGGCAGACCCCAGATCCTGAGATTCTGAAAACAATCCCAGATGAAATCACAAAGGCGGACATGAGCTGATCCCCTTTTCAGAAGGCTTTCCTGGAAGATTGCATAAAGAATCTCAAAAGAGAGTTAGAAGAAGAATGGGGAAATAAATTGAGAGCAGTGCAAGAAATAAATATTGCCCTGCAACAGAGGTGTGAAAAACTGGAAAATAAATCTGGTGAATTGGAAAAAGACAAAAATTCAATGAAAAACAAAATCGGTGAATTGGAAAAAGACAACAATTCACTGAAAAATAAAATTGGCAAAATGGAAAAAGCATTCAATGAACCAAAAAATTCAATTGGCCAGTTACAAAAGGAGCTAAAAAAGATAACTGAAGGAAATAATACCTTAAAAATTAAAATTGAACAAATTGAAATGAAAGACTCAATAAGACTTCAAGAATCAGTCAAACAAAAACAAAAAATGAAAAAAATAGAAGAAAATATGAAATATCTCCTAAAAAAAACAACTCACTTGGAAAACAGATCCAGGAGAGACAATCTAAGGATTATTGGACTCCCTGAAAGCCACGATGAAAAAAAAAGAACCTTGATGCTATCTTCAAGGAAATCATGAAAGAGAATTGCCCTGATTGTTTAGAATCAGAAGGCAAAGTTGGCATTGAAAGAATTCACTGATCACCTCCTGAAAGAGACCCCAAAATTAAAACCCCAATGAATATCGTGGCCAAATTTCAGGACTATCACACCAAGGAAAGCATATTGCAAGCAGTTAGAAAGAAACAGTTCAAATACCGAGGAACTGTAATTAGCATTACATAGGATCTGTCAGCTTCCACAATGAAGGATCGAAGGGCCTGGAATCAGATATTCCGAAAGGCAAAAAAACTTGGATTACAGCCAAGAATAAGCTATCCAGCTAGAATGAGCATC
>JAJPUD010009416.1:30907-46564 GCA_023553655.1 Myrmecobius fasciatus
GAAAATTATCTCCAGGATAATACATCTTGACTAAGTAGGATTTATACAAGGAATGCAGGACTGGCTCAATATCAGGAAAACTATCAGCATAATTAATTATATTAATAACCAAACTAACAAAAACCATATGATTATCTCCATAGATGCAGAAAAAGCATTTGATAAAATCCAACACCCATTCCTATTAAAAACACTAGAGAGTATAGGAATAAATGGGCTTTTCCTTAAAATGATTAGTAGCATCTACTTAAAATGATCAGCAAGCATCATATGTAATGGAGACAAACTAGAATCATTCGCAATAAGATCAGGAGTGAAACAAGGCTGCCTACTGTCACCATTACTATTTAATATTGTATTAGAAATGTTAGCTTTGGCAATAAGAGAAGAAAAAGAGATAAAGGGAATTAGAGTAGGTAATGAAGAAACCAAATTATCACTCTTTGCAGATAACATGATGGTATACTTAGAGAACCCTAGAGACTCAACTAAAAACTACTAGAAACAATTCACAACTTTAGCAATGTTGCAGGATTTAAAATAAATCCACATAAATCATCAGCATTTCTATATATTACCAACAAAGTTCAGCAGCAAGAGATACAAAAAGAAATTCCATTCAAAATAATGGATGATAGCATAAAAAATTTGGGAATCTACCTGCCAAGAAAAAGTCAAAAACTATACGAACTAAACTACAAAATACTTTCCACACAAATAAAATCAGACCTAGTCAATTCGAAAAACATTAAGTGCTCATGGGTAGGCCGAGCGAATATAATAAAAAAATGACAATACTACCCAAACTAATTTACTTATTTAGTGCCATACCTGTCAAACTCCCAAGAGATTATTTTACAGATCTAGAAAAAATAGTAGCAAAGTTCATTTGGAAGAACAGAAGGTCAAGACTTTCAAGGGAATTAATGGAAAAAAAGACAGATGAAGGTGGCCTTGCTGTACCAGATCTAAAACTATATTATAAAGCAGCGGTCATCAAAACCATTTGGTACTGGCTGAGAAATAGAGCAGTTGATCAGGGGCATAGGATAGGATATCAGGACAATCAAGGTAATAACGTTAGCAATTTAGTGTTCGATAAACCCAAAGACTCCAGCTTTTGGGATAAGTATCCTCTATTTGGCAAAACTGCTGGGAAAATTGGAAACTAGTGTGGAAGAAATTAAGGCTGGACACACACCTAACACAGCACACCAAGATGAGATCTAAATGGGTTCATGATCTAGATATAAAGAGTGATATTATAATCAAATTAGAGGAACATAGGATAGTTTACCTCTCAGACCTGTGGAGATGGGATAAATTTATGTCCAAAAAAGATCTGGAACTCTTAATTGTACACCAGATAGATAATTTTGATTATATTAAGTTAAAAAGTTTCTGTACAAACAAAACTAATGCAGACAAGATTAGGAGGGAAGCATCAAATTGGGAAATCATCTTTACATTTAAGGGTTCTGATAAAGGTCTCATCTCTAAGATATATAGAGGATTGTCTCATATTTATAAGAATTCAAGCCATTCTCCAATTGATAAATGGTCAAAGGATATGAACAGACAATTTTCAGATGATGAAATTAAAACTATTTATAATCATATGAAAAGGTGCTCCAAATCACTATTGATAGGAGAAATGCAAATTAAGACAACTCTGAGGTACCACTATACACCTCTTATATTGGCTAAAATGACAGGAAAAGAAAAACGACAAGTGTTGGATGGGATGTGGAAAGACTGGGACACTGATGCATTGTTGGTGGAACTGTGAACGGATTCAACCATTCTGGAGAGCAGTTTGGAGCTATGCTCAAAAAGTCATCAAACTGTGCAAACCATTTGACCCAGCAGTGTTTCTATTGGGCTTATATCCCAAAGAAATCACAAAAGAAGGAAAGGGCAAGAATGTTTATGGCAGCTCTTTTTGTAGTGGCTAGAACCTGGAAACTGAATGGATGCCCATCAATTGGAGAATGGCTAAATAAATTATGGTATATGAATGTTATGGAATATTATTGCTCTGGAAGAAATGACCAGCAGGACGATTTCAGAGAGGCCTGGAGAGACTTGCATGAACTGATGCTGAGTGAAGTGAGTAGAACCAAGAAATCATTATTCACAGCAACAACAATTCTAGATGATGATCGGTTCTGATGGACATGACTCTCTTCAACAATGAAATGCTTCAAACCAGTTCCAATTTTTCGGTGAAGAGAGCCATATACACCCAGAGAGAGGGAAGTGAAATGTGGACCACAACATAACTTTTTCATGTTCTCTATTGATGTTTGCTTGCATTGTATTTCCTTTATCGGATTATTCTTTCTTGTAGATACGATTTCTCCTGCACAAAAAATGATGTGTGGAAATAACTATACATATATTCGATTTCTTAACTATTCTAACATAATTAACATGTAGTGGATATCCTGCCATCTAGGGGAGGGGTGGGGAGTAGGATGGAAAAATTTGTAACAGAAAGCTTTGTAAGGGTTAATGTTGAAGAATTACCCATACATATGTTTTGCATATAAAAAGTATTAAAAAATTAAAAAAAATAAATAAATTATAAACATGAGTGTGAAAAAAATAAGAAAATGCATTTTTTCAGATCATGATGCAATAAAAATCACATGCAATATAAGTCTAGGAGAAAATAGACCAAAAAGCAATTGGAAACTAAAAAACAAATGGGATGAATGGGTGAAACAGCAAATTCTAGGCTCAATTAAAAATTTCATCCAAGAGAATGACAATAATGACACAACATACCAAAATTTGTGGGATGCAGCCAAAGCGGTAATAAGGGGAAATTTTATATCTCTAGATGCTTACTTGCATAAAATAGAGAAAGAGAAAATCAATGAATTGGGCTTGCAACTAAAAAAACTAGAAAAAGAACAAATTAAAAACCTACAATCAAATACCAAAATTGAAATTCTAAAAATAAAAGAAGAGATTAATAAGATTGAAAATAAAAACTAAAAACTATTGAATTAATAAATAAAACAAAGTTTGTTTTATGAAAAAACCAACAAAATAGATAAACCTCTAGTTAATTTTCTTAGAAAAAGGAAAGAGGAAAATCGAATTATTGTCTCAAAAACAAAAAGGAAGAACTTTCCACTAATGAAGAGGAAATTAGAGCAATAATTAGGAGTTCCTTTGTCCAACTTTATGCCAAAAAAAATGAAAACCTAAGTGAAATGGAGGAATACGTACCAAAATATAGATTGCCCAGATTAACAGAAGAGGAAATAAATTACTTAAATAGTCCCATTTTAGAAAAAAAGAAATAGAACAAGTCATTAATCAACTTTCTAAGAAAAAATTCCCAGGACGAGATGGATTTACATGTAAATTCTACCAAACATTTAAAGAACAATTAACTCCAATACTATGCAAACTATTTTTTTTTAAATAGGGAATGAAGGACTCCTACTAAATTCCTTTTATGACACAGACATGGTACTGATACCTAAACCAGGTAGAATAAAAACAGAGAAAGAAAATTATAGATTAATCTCCCTAAGAATATTGATGCCAAAATCTTAAATAAAATATTAGCAAAGAGACTACAGAAAATCATCCCCTGGATAATACAGCATGACCAAGGAGGATTTATACCAGGAATGCAGGGATAGTTCAATATTAGAAGAAGTATTAGCATAATTGACTATGTCAATAATCAAATTAACAAAAACCATATGATTATCCAATAGATGCAGGAAACGCATTTGATAAAAATCCAACATCCATTCCTATTAAAATCACTAGAGAATATAGGAATAAATGGACTTATCCTAAAAATAGTCAGTAGCATCTATTTAAAACCTTTAGCTAGCATCATATGTAATGGTGATAAACTGGAACCATTCCCAATAAGATCAGGGGTGAAATAAGATTGCCCACTGTCACCATTACAATTCAATATTGTATTAGAAATGATAGCTTTGGCAATAAATGAAGAAAAAGAGATTAAAGGAATCAGAGTAGGTAATGAGGAAACCAAATTATCACTCTTTGCAGATGATATGATGGTCTACTTAGAGAACCCTAGAGAATCAACTAAAAAACTATTAGAATTAATCCACAACTTTAGCAAAGTTGCAGGATACAAAATAAATCCACATGAATCATCAGCATTTTTATACATCACCAACAAAATGCAACAGCAAGAGATACAAAGAGAAATTCCATTCAAAATAACTATCGATAGTATAAAATATTTGGGAATATATCTGCCAAAGGAAAGTCAGGAACTATATAAGCAAAACTACAAAACACTTTCCACACAAATAAAATCAGACCTAAACAACTGGAAAAATATCAAGTGCTCTTAGATAGGTCGAGCGAATATAATAAAGATTACAATGCTACCTAAAGTAATCTATTTATTGAGTGCTATACCAATCAAATTCCCAAGAAATTATTTTACTGACCTAGAAAAAATAACAACAAAATTCATCTGTAAGAACAAAAGGTCAAGAATTTCAAGGGAATTAAAGGGGGAAAAAAAGTAAATGAAGATGGCATAGCTGTATTAGATCTAAAACTATATTATAAAGCAGTGGTCATCAAAACCATTTGGTACTGGATAAGAAATAGAATAGTTAATCAGTGGAATAGGTTAGGTTCACATGACAAAATAGTCAATGACTATAGCAATCTAATGTTTGACAAACCCAAAGACACTAGCTTTTGGGATAAGAACTCACTATTTGACAAAAACATCTGGGAAAATTGAAAACTAGTATGGAAGAAACTAGGCATTGACCCACACCTAACACCAAATACCAAGATAAGGTCAAAATGGATTCATGATCTAGACATAAAGAATGATATTATAAACAAATTAGAAGAACATAGGATGGCTTGCCTCTCAGATCTGTGGAGAAGGAAGGAATTTGTGACCAAAGAAGAACTAGAGATCATTATTAATCACAAAATAGATAATTTTGACTATATCAAGTTAAAAATGTTTTGTACAAACAAAACAAATGCAGACAAGATTAGAAGGGAAGCAATAAACTGGGAAAACATTTTTACATTCAAAGATTCTGACAAAGGTTTCATTTTTAAAATATATAGGGAATTGACTCAAATTTATGAGAATTCAAACCATTCTCCAATTGATAAATGGTCAAAGGATATGAACAGACAATTTTCAGATGAAGAAATTGAAACTATTTTTAGTCATATGAAAAGGTGCTCCAAACCACTATTGATCAGAGAAATGCAAATTAAAACAACTCTGAGATATCACTACACACCTGTCATATTGGCTAAGATGACAGGAAAAGAAAATGACGAATCTTGGAGGGGATGTGGGAAAACTGGGACACTGATACATTGTTGGTGGAACTGTGAACAGATCCAATCATTCTGGAAAGCAATTTGGAACTATGCTCAAAAAGTTATCAGACTGTGCATATCCTTTGTTTCTATTGGGCCTACAATCCCAAGAGATCTTAAAGGAAGGAAAGAGACCCACATGTGCAAAAATGTTTGTGGCAGTCCTTTTCATGGTGGCAAAAAACTGGAAACTACATGCATGCCCATCAGTTGGAAAATGGCTGAATAAGTTATGGTATATGAATGTTATGGAATATTATTTTTCTGTAAGAAATGACCAACAAGATGATTTCAGAGAGGACTGGAGAGACCAAATAAACTGATGCTAATTGAAATGAGCAGGACCAGGAGATCATTATACACAGCAACAAGACTATACGATGATCAATTCTGATGGATATGGTTCTCTTCAACATTGAGGTGATTCAAACCAGTTCCTATCGTTCAGCGATGAAGAAAGTCATGTGCATCCAGAGAGAGGCCTGTGGGAACTGAGTGTGAACCACAACATAGCATTTTAATGCTTTCTGTGAATGTTTGCTTGCATTTTGTTTTCCTTCTTAGGTTGTTTTTTTTCTCTTTCTAGATCTAATTTTTCTTGTGCAGCTAGATAATTGTATGTATATATATATATATATATGTATATACATATTAAATTTATCATATATTTTAACATATTTAACATGTATTAGAGTACCTGCCATCTAGGAGAGGGGGTGGGGGGAAGGAGGGAAAAATTTGGAATAGAAAATTTTGCAAAGGTCAATGTAAAAATATTACTCCTATGGTTCTGTGAATAAAAAGCTTTAATAAAAAAAGAAAAAAGACAGAGAAAATGAGAACTGAACTTTGGAAATATAAAAGAAACAACCGTTTCATAACACAAGTGAATATATCTATTTAACAGTAGTTGCCCTAGATTAAACTGTGAGGTTATGATGATAGTTCACCCTTATCAGGCACTCCAACTCAGCAAACCATTTGGTTGTTTGCTATGTATGAGACATTGAGGTTTCAAGGATGAAAAACCATAGTCCCTGCCCTGGAGGAGATTACATTCTGAAAGGGAATGATGTGGCATGTGGACAAATAGTTTTGTTGCTTCAAGGTAGAATGCGTTGTTTGAAATTCCAAAGGCAACATCTTCCTTCCTGTACCTCAAATTTCTAACATCATTATGATCCTCTACTCTTAGTCTCTCTCACACTCCCTCTCCATTTACTTAGAATTGCCTATAATACCTCTATAATACTTCTTGCACTTATCTTCCCCCTTCTTTCCATACACACAGCTATCAGTTCAGTTTGGGTGCTCACCACCTTATTTGTATTATTGCAATGTCCTCCCTAAATCACAAGGTGGTGCAATAGAGAGAATATTGGACTTGGGAGCAAGAAAGAATTCAGTTCCTTATACAAACATTACTTCTGGTCACCTATCTCTTCATTACTTACTAAAATATAGTTATGCATTAATGTTGTTAAAAAAAAGTAGGTTCCTAGAGGCAAGGATGGCTTCATGTTTTTTGTCCCTGTATCCTCAGTATTTAGCACAAAGCCTAGCATGAGAGGGCTGTGGACCTATGACTGATGATACCTCCCTACTGGTTTCCTTTCTTCATGCTATAAGAAAGCTAAATTGAGTTCTGTTGTAGCTCTTAATCAATGAAACCAATGAAAAGGATTTTTTGTTTGGGGATTTTTTGTTGGCTAGAGGGAAGGGTATTGGAACTATTCAATCTTACTTCATTTTATTCTTCTTTATGCACTCTCCATTACAGTAAACATGTCCTATTAGGTTTTTACCATACTCATTTTGTTTCCCACCTCTATTCTTTTGCAGATGTTCCCCTGTGAACTCTTTCCTCAATTCTACTTCTTAGAATACATAGCAGCTTCTTAGGAAAAGTAAAAGTATATGGACTTTCGAGTACAAATGGAAGAGTTAGTCTTGGCAAGGAAGGTAGCCACTAAGTCTTCTGAAATAAGAATGATAAGTGAAAAACAGATGAAAACACACAGATATTTTTGAAGTTTGGAGGAAGAACATCAGGAGGAACATAAAGACCCCATTACAAATGATTTCCATTCTTTTTAATTACTAAGAGGCAGAGAAGGTTGGGAATACAGAATTTGAAACTTGAGATGAGAGGATCAAGTTTGAAATGACTGTTTTGGGCAGTATTCTAGAGAATGAATTTGAGATGAATAAAAAAGATTGTCATGCAGCAATGAGGGTCCATTTGATGTTAGATATTTTAAATGTATAGTGGATCGAGTTAGTATAAAGTAGAAGTGAAGATTTCACTTCTTCAACTTTGATATCTCAGGAGCAAATAAAGAATATGGTGAGGGTGACCCAGTATTTAGCAATTTTAATATGAAAATAGCAAAAGGGCAATAGGGCAGAGGATTCAATAATAAGAATAATGATAAGTAGTTGACATTTCAGTAGCACATTAAGGTTTGCAAACATTCCTTGTATACATTCTCATTTGATTCTTACAGCAACTTTGTGATATATTATGACTAAGTCCTGACTCGTGTACTTCCTCTGAAGTAGTCTCAATTCAGAAGTGTGCTAGTAATTAATCAGTGCTTAGTGCAGTGCCTGGCACATAGAAGGCTCTGAATAAATGCGTGTTGATTGACCAAAATGTTTAACAACTAACTCTCAGGGGAGAAATGTTCACATGATACACTTTTAAGTTTAATCTACAGGGGCAGCTAGGTGGTAGATTTGGATAGAGCACCAGCCCTGAAGTCAGGAGGATCTGAGTTCAAATCTGGTCTCAGACACTTAACATTCCCTAGCTGTGTGACCCCAGGCAAGTCACGTAACCTCAATTGCCTCAGCAAAGCAAAAAAAAAATAAAAAATAAAAAAAGTTTAATCTACATTAGTAAGACTTTCTCCATTATTTTCTCATGTCTATACAGTCAATAAAACAATAAATCCATCATGATTTGTAGCATTTTCCATTTTCCAAAGTTTAAATGATCACACTAAAATTTTAACAATTGCCAAGACTATGTAAGTTGACTACTACACACACTTTGATAACATAGATATGAATTTACATGAATTAGTTATCATTACATATATGTATATATATGTGTGTGTGTGTGTGTGTGTGTGTGTGTGTCTATGTGTGTGTGATAATTAGGTCTAGCCAATATGCAATGGAAATTTGAATGATGTCACCATTTTAAGGAATTCATTATTTAAATTAACAAGGACTTAGATGTACTATTGTCACTTTGAAAAAGAGAAAATGAACCTTAGAGGTTAAGTGACATCCTCCCAGTCATTCACCTAGTGAATGTCAGAGGCCAAGATTTGTTTTACCTGATTCCAAATCTAGTTATCCTTCTATTCTACCATCCTGCTTTTCATAGAATGTCACCTTATTCAAATGACAAAACTGTGAAAAAGGAGATAGTGAAGCTCACATTTGGATGATGGATTGAGAGAAGCACTTCTTAGCTACTTAGAGTTTGACATATATTATTTCTTTTGAGCCTTACAAAAACACCATAAAGTAGCACAGATCTAAAAGCTTCTTTTTCAAAGCAATATCATTCAGAAGCTCCTTCTTCTGTTCCTAATATCATAGCCAGTCTTTTTCATGCCACAAAAATGACTGACATCATCTACAAGCACTTCACAGATTTTACAAATTAATTACAATCTGTCCATAATTGTATAGCAATTACCTCATTTGCAACTGAATACAGACACATCTGTGGGAGGAAAAAGACAGATGCCTATGCATCTGCACAAAAATTTAAATGCCCCACAGTTGAGAGGGTAAAAAAAAAAAGTAAAGATTTAAATCCCTGAGGATTGGTTTATATTTTCTTTTTTCTTTCTTTTTTTTGTTATTTATTCTTGCTCTCCTCATCATATTATGAGGTTTTCAAAGAGATCATATTTTTTTCTTTGTATCTCCCCACTGAATTTACTACCATGTCTCTCAGATAAGTATTTAAACACAGAATATCTTTTCATAACTGACTGGCCGATTCTGATAAACTCAGAGCACTTAAACGATTTATTTTTATGCTGACAAAGTCAAGTTTACTGATGATGTCATAATTAGCAGAAAGCACAAGTATTTTGTTGCAGTTGGAGGGATTTCATAGAAAGGAAAAATAGAATTCTTGCTTATAAATGTTATAAGATCTTGAGAGATCATAGAAAATTCTTCTCTGACAGAATGTAAAGAAAAACAAGTTCAATTATGAAAGTTTGAATGCAATTCTGGTTCCTGGTATAGAAAATTGCTTTAGTCAGACAGGATGGCTAAAGTCTTTTATTAATTCTTCCTATGGGAGATACTGAGGATAAGTGATCTCTTGAACTCAAGAGATCTGAGTTGAAATGGGTTGTCAATTAGATGTGGGCACTGAGTTTCAATGACAGTGGGAACTCCTTCAGAGCAGGGGCAGAATCAGCTTGGGTAAGAAATGGAACCTTTCAAAGCTCCTGGACAATTATCAGGTCAGTGATCAGTCCCTGCACTTTCAACCTTGTAAAATTAGGAGACTCAGTTTGATACATAAATATATAGACAATATATAGATTTATTGAAAATTGATAAACAGATAAAAGAACAAATAAGTGATGAATACATTTTTGATAAATAAAAAAGTAGGTAACAAAATAAATAAAGAATAATTAAAATGACAAATAAAGAAATGAAGCAATCAGATCATTCATCCTGATAAAGTAGGATCCTTTAAAAGGATCACTGATTTAGAGCTAGGAGATACATTTAGAAGGTAAATAAATATAATGATCAGAAAGACAGGGTATTAACTACTGAAGAGACTCAGAGAAGATGTCATGGAGGACTAAAGGATCATATAATATAAAACTGGAAGGGATTTCAGAGACCATTTAGTCTGATCATCCCACACACACTTATCAGATGAAGAAAATGAGCCTTAGGCAGATTAAGTGGCTTGGCCAATATGGCATATACAATAAAGCATGAAAGGCAAGGTTGGAAGCCTTTGTCTCCAGTCATTATACCATACTGCCTTACTTCAATTAGTTTGGCACTATTCATGTGGGAAAGTATGCCCGGCTACACTATGATTTTCATTGTCCTATTTTCATAGAACAAAAAGAACCTCAGTTTCAAAACAAAGATCAAACCTAAAAATTTCTCAGGCAAATGGAAACTAGGAAATATAATTTTACTTCTACACAAAAATTCTTCCTTTAAATTTTAAAAATTCTTAAGTGAGAAAATTTATTTCTATATACAACTTTCTATGTTACAGGTGATAAAAAATTAAGTAGGAAAGAAAATATCTCATCAGAGTTAAATACAATGACTTCTCAACATAAATTCTCATGATGAACCCAATGCACTCTCTATAAATCAGCTTTCTTTCCCCTTCAAAATTGAACTTCAGAGACTCTGCCTGAAAAGAGATTAGCCTTTCAGCCCTGATCTACTTAGAGCCATCTGGGCATTTCCCTTCTGCTACCCTCTATGTATTCCCATGCCCAACCTCTTTCTCTATGAACTGGAAAAAAAATCAACACCACTTGTCTCTTGAAAGGTTGAACAAACTGCCCTGTTGTTCCATTCAACATCCTTGTGACCTTAGAGACCAAAATCTCCTTCCTTCAATCTCCAGTCTCTTTCATATATTATCATCCCTATTAGAATGGAAAATCTTGAAGAGCAGTAAGATTTTGCTTTGGTATATCTCATTTAACCCCATAACCCTTAGGAAGTACTAAACATTTATTTAAATTTATTCCTTAATTTGCTTCTCATTCATGGCAAAAATTTCCACACTGTAACTCTGAGCAAATGACAGAGCAAGTCTTCATTGTAAACAAGCTGAAGAGACTTCTATCCTTATATGAATTATGTAAGCTGAGTTTATTTTTCCTCTTCCAGTCTTATTGGGTACTAGCCAAAGCAAGAATACCCTCCACCATTTTATTTAGAACTAGGTAAAATTCTGACTCCATGAAAAGAGTAACCTCCCAAAATTAACACATTTTTAATAAAAAACCCCCAAACTCCTAATCTTTCAGTTATCCCAAAATTTGTTTACCTAATAGTTCTACCTGGCAAAAATTAAGCTCAATGGGTTATTAATGACCTCAGTTGACTTGATAGTGTCTGATTCCAGTAGAACAGGAAGCAAGAGGGTCCTTTTCTTTAGACTGTTAACACACTGTTCTATCCAAATAATCTTTAGAAGACTTTTGTTTCCTTACTATCATAAACTAGGACTTGGAGCTTAAGAATCCTTTACAAATCTCCTGCTATTTTAGTAGTTGGAAGGGTAAACATGGAACATCAAGTACAGAACACTCCCCTGTGTGATCCTGGTGTGACCAAACCTCTTGATTCCATTTCACAGAATTTCTTTAAGCAGTTTGCTTGCACAAATACTTAGTATGAGGTCCCCTGGTATGTGTGTGGGGATTAAGGGTCAAAATCATAAATCTTCTACTAGAAGAATATGTTCTAAAATTGCATTCATCCCTAAATTCCAGTAACATTTGGGACCATTATTATCTCTCTGAAATGGAAAAAAAAATGATCTTCCAGACAGTACTATACCAGACTATACCAGGGAAGAGGACTAAGAGTCAGGAAGTTAGAATTTTATTTCTAGTTCTGTCCTTGTCTTGTTCTGTACCTTTGGACTAGTGATTTAATTTCTCTTGCTCAATTCTCCCATCTCCTGATTCCTGTAAAGCAAATGTAGGTTGCCAAAGGTCTAAGCAAGTGCAGACTAGGAATGCTTTAGAGGATATGAGAGAAAAGAGTAGCAGAAGTAATTAAAAGGTACAGGGCACTTTGTTGCTATTGAATCTCTAATGTCATCTATTAATGATAGAGTTAGGGGAAAGCATGCTTGGAAATCAGAGTTGTTCCAGTGAGCATACCTCAGCATAGCTTCTAATCTCTTTGGCATGGTCATATTAGAAAGCTCTTTTTCTTAGTTAGGGAAAGGTCATTAGGGTAACAGAAAAGACTGAATTGCTAGATTTGATGCTAATCATGCCTTACTGCACGGAAGAGTCTGTACTCAGTTATTCCTTAATGTTTGCCTCATTATAAGCTACATCTTATCCCATCACTTCAATAGGATATTGTCTTTTATCACATTCTTTTCCTAATCATCTATAAGACTAAAAATCATCTTTATTTCTTACCTTTCCCTTACATGAACATTCAAATCTTGATGAACTCATTTAATCAATAGTCTCTCCTCTTCTTTGCTCACAAAGATACACACCTACAAATTCATCACTTGGGAAATCTCATATTATTTTTTTCATTGATCTTTAACTCTTGTAGAATTATCTTATTCATCAAAATGATGCTATTATTTCCCTAAATAGGTCATGAGTTCCTCTAGAGCAGAAGCTACATTTTATATTGTTGGTACATAGTTGTTTACACTTTGTTTTCCCTATTAGAATGTGACTTCCTTGAGGACGAAAACTGTGACTTTCTTTGCATTCCCAATGCATACAGAATACCTGGCATATAATAAGTACTTAATAATTGTAGACTTATTAATTTGTTAACTTACTAACATGACATACACATAAAATCCTAAAATTTTAAGTTAGACATAACCTTAGCAATCATCCTTTCAAACTCCATTATTTTCTTGATGGCAAAATAGTCTGGATGATTTGTCCAAGCTTAGCTTTGTAGTAAGTAACTCAGCATGGGATTTGAAACCAGCTCCTCTGACTCAATTCAGTGTTTTTTCTAATATATCACATTGCTTTATCCTCCTACACACATAGTTACAAATATATACCCTTTGCTTTCTTTCTAATACTTCTTCTAACTTAGGTTGCTTTGACCTATCCCCTAAAATGTCAAATACTCTTTGCCAATAAGTCAATAGTATTTATTAAGCATTTGCTTTCCTGAAATTTTACAGTTGAAGAAACTGGCTTGCTTAAGCTCACAGAATG
The DNA here is from genome assembly GCA_023553655.1 of Myrmecobius fasciatus. Lineage (NCBI taxonomy): Eukaryota > Metazoa > Chordata > Mammalia > Dasyuromorphia > Myrmecobiidae > Myrmecobius > Myrmecobius fasciatus. The sequence continues at coordinate 44,257 of JAJPUD010009416.1, forward strand.
AATCAGTGGAAGAGTAGAAAACAGGAATTAGGAAATCTTGCCTCCCACACCCTGTCCATATCTAATGAGACAACTGGGTCCAATTGTCTAACAGTGTGTGTGTGTGTGTGTGTGTGTGTGTGTGTGTGTGGTATGTGTGTTTTCCTTTTACAAAAGGACTTAATTGCAGATTAGAAGAGTAGTGGCAAATATCCACTACTGTTTTCTTAATAATGAATGCCAGTAATATCTTTTAGTAAAATAGCAAACAATCTGCTTTTGCTTTTATTTCTGCAAACACTCAACAATTATCCACAGTCCTATCTTTTTTATACTTTCCTTCAATAGTAAGATAGCTATCAGATACTTGCAGATGAGTTGTTCTGTGCAACATAGCCTAATTGAAGGCTCAGGGTATGAAATTAAAGAAAAAGTAAATTAAAATCCCTGGGCCGCTATTTACTATGTGACTTGGAAGAATCATTTGCTTTCCTTTGCCTTCTCTAAAAGAAAGTCCTGGGTCGTCTAGATGGAGCAGTGGATAGAGTACCAGCCCTAGTGTCAGAAGGGCTTGAGTTCAAATGTGACCTCAGACACTTAACTAGATGTGTGACTCTGAGCACATCACTTAACTCCAAATGCAAAAAGAAAAAAAAAAGAAATAAAGAAAGTTCTCATCTCTTAAATGGGAGAGGGGACATAAATGAGATGATCATTAAAGTTCATTTTTCAGTTCTAAACTCACTCTATATGGAGTCTTAGTAAACAAAACAGCAATTTATCAGTAACACAAATGACTCATGTATATACATATATACATATAAACATGTTTTATATATGACTACATATCCATAAATGCATATATTATTTGCATATATATTATGTTATAAATGTCTGTTACATGCATAAATACTATTCATATGTTCAGTAATCTTAAAAAAATAATAAATCTAGGGTTATTGTAGTGAGGGGTTAAGATTCTGAATCAATCTTCATTTTGAATATTTCAATACAGTGATTCAAGTCAATGCATTTCTAGATAAGAGCTCTCAGGGACTCCTAGAAGAAAAGGAAAGCACAGACATTTTCTTTCCATGGGCAATGTTTTTCTTATCTTTAACTATGGGGTAGTAAATGCAAAAAGAAGTGTTCGTATATTTTATAGAGAATATTTTAAAGCATCAGGAAATAGCTCAAGGTTTTATTTATGTCAATTACTGAATTAGGAATTTGGTCTGATAACATGGAAGGAGACAATAACTGTGGTATAAGAGCATAATGGATATATGTATTTGCATGAAATTAAGATGCATATAAGGGAGGATTTGGTTTTAGGCTTGTCACACCAAGACAAGGGAAAATATAGGATTGTGAGTGAGTGAATGAAAGCTCTTAGGACCTCAGAAGACTGTGAAGCTTATTCCCTTGCATGTGCACAGAACTAGATTTGTGATTCAATTACTAGTGCCTCTACTCCCAGTGCATATGCTGTAGAATTAGAAATGGGAAAGATCAGGTTCTGTCATCTCTTGCTGGTTTCTGTTTTGATAGAAAATCATGTGGATTGGAATGGAGCAGATGTGGTATGATCTTTTTGTAGGTTATTCAACTAGAGTAAAAATTCTTTTATTGTCTCAATCTACTTCAAGCCCTACCCTAGGCATTTTCAAGTTCCATTTCTTCTTTAATTCTGGCAAGGTTTATTGATTAATAAGAGCACAGACTGCTTTTATCCAGTGTGAAATCATAGGGACTTTTTAAAGTTACATCATGATATGATCAACTTTGAGGAGTAGATGGAATAAAATGATGGGAAGAGAGGTTTATTATGCAATTGTTACGGTAAATTGTTATAGTAAACAAAGGAAATGAGAACTTAACTCAGTATTATGACAGTGAGAATGGTAATAAGAGACCAATGGTAGAGATATTATGGAGAGAAAATGAGTAGGAGCTTGATTTATTGAGCATGAGGGACAGGAGAGATGGGAGAGCAAGACTGAAGTAAAAATTGATTCTGAGGTCATAAACATGGATGACAAGGAGAAGAAAATAATAGCACCATTGACTGAGACAGAGAAAGTATATTTCCATTGGGCACCAAAGAAGAGATACGAGAATGCACTATTCTCCCCCTTTTGAAGAAGTAGGGGATGATGATTTTGGGGTGTTGAATATAATGTTGGATTTTTCTATGTGTTAGTTTGCTCAACTGTTTTTTTTTTTTTGCATTTTTGTTAAAGAGATTATTGACTATCTGGGAGATATATATATGTGTGTATATATATATATATGTATATATATATATGTAGAGAGAGAGAGAAAGAGA
>JAJPUD010009416.1:53550-69696 GCA_023553655.1 Myrmecobius fasciatus
AAATGCTAGCCTTGGCAATAAGACAAGAAAAAGAGATTAAAGGAATTAGAGTAGGTCATGAGGAAACCAAATTATCACTCTTTGCAGATGATATGATGGTCTACTTAGAGAACCCTAGAGAATCAACTAAAAAACTATTAGAATTAATCCACAACTTTAGCAAAGTTGCAGGATACAAAATAAATCCACATAAATCATCAGCATTTTTATACATCACCAACAAAATGCAACAGCAAGAGATACAAAGAGAAATTCCATTCAAAATAACTATCGATAGTATAAAATATTTGGGAATATATCTGCCAAGGGAAAGTCAGGATCTATATGAGCAAAACTACAAAACACTCTCCACACAAATAAAGTCAGATCTAAACAATTGGAAATACAGCAAGTGCTCTTGGACAGGTCGAGCGAATATAATAAGGATGGCAATACTACCTAAACTAATCTATTTATTTAGTGCTATACCAATCAAACTCACCAGAAATTATTTAACTGACCTAGAAAAAATAACAACAAAATTCATCTGGAAAAACAAAAAGTCAAGAATTTCAAGGGAATTAATGAAAAAAATGCAAATGAGGGTGGCCTAGCTATACCAGATCTAAAACTATATTATAAAGCAGTGGTCACCAAAACCATTTGGTACTGGATAAGAAATAGAGTAGTGGATCAGTGGAATAGGCTAGGTTCACAGGACAAAATACTCAATGACAATAGTAATCTAGTGTTTGCTAAACCCAAAGACCTCAGTTTTTGGGATAAAAACTCACTATTTGACAAAAACTGCTGGAATAATTGGAAACTAGTATGGAAGAAATTAGGCATTGATGCACACCTAACACCATATACCAAGATAAGGTCAAAATGGATTCATGATCTAGGTATAAAAAATGATATTATAAACAAATTAGAACAATGTAGGATGGTTTACCTCTCAGACCTGTGGAGGGGGAAGGAATTTGTGACCAAAGAAGAACTAGAGGTCATCATTAATCACAAAATAGATGTTTGACTATATCAAGTCAAAAAGTTTTTGTACAAACAAAATGAATGCAGACAAGATTAGAAGGGTAGCAGTAAACTGGGAAAATATTTTTACATCCAAAGGTTCTGATAAAGGCCTCATTTCTAAAATATATAGAGAATTGACTCAAATATATAAGAATTCAAGCCATTCTCCAATTGGTAAATGGTCAAAAGATATGAACAGACAATTTTCAGACTATTTCTGGTCACATGAAATGGTGCTCCAAATCACTATTGATCAGAGAAATGCAAATTAAGACAGCTCTGAGATACCATTACACACCTGTCAGATTGGCTCAACTGACAAGAAATGATAATGATAACTGTTGGAGGGGATGTGGGAAAACTGGGACACTGATACATTGTTGGTGGAACTGTGAACGTATCCCAACCATTCTGAAGAGCAATTTGGAACTATGCTTAAAAAGTTATCAAACTGTGCACACCATTTGACCCAGCAGTGTTTCTACTGGGCCTATATCCCAAAGAGATAATAAAGGAGGGAAAGGGACCCACATGTGCAAAAATGTTTGTGGCAGCCCTTTTTGTAGTGGCAAGAAACTGGAAAATGAAAGGATGCCCATCAATTGGAGAATGGCTGAATAAATTCTGGTATATGAATCTTATGGAATATTATTGTTCTGTAAGAAATGACCAGCAGGATGATTTTAGAGAGGCCTGGAGAGACTTGCATGAACTGATGCTGAGTGAAATCAGCAGAACCAGGAGAACATTATATATACACAGCAACAAGACTATACAACGATCAATTCTGATGGACATGGTTCTCTTCAACAATGATGTGATTCAAACCTGTTCCTATTGTTCAGCGATGAAGATAGTCATATACTTCCAGAGAGAGGCCTGTGGGTACTGAGTGCGAACCACAACACAGCATTTTAACGCTTTCTGTGAATATTTCCATGCATTTTGTTTTCCTTCTTAGGTTGTTTTTTTCTTCTTCTCTTTCTAGATCTGATGTTTTTTGTGCAGTAAGATAACTGTATAGATATGTATACATGTATTGTATTTGTCATATAATTTATCATATTTAGCATGTATTAGATTACCTGTCATCTAGGGGTGGGGGGTGGGGGGAAGGAGGGGAAAGCTTGGGAAAAAAAAGTTTTTGCAAAGGTCAATGTAGAAAAATCACTCATATGTTTTGTAAATAAAAAGCTTTTAATAAAAAAAATGTAATTGCGGAAAGACTGGCCACATGAACAGTTCTTTTCTATTTTCATGAGGATTCAATGGCCTTTAGAAATAGACTGAAATGGCAATAATCTCAACATGTGAAGTATTTTCAATTTAGAAATTGGCATTGATTGAAATAGTCATATTTGAAAAGGAAAAAGAAGTTCATCAATTCATTGTTTGTTGGAAAAAGAAAAAAATGGGGTGAGGAAAACTGAATTAATCCCAAGCAACTAGTAAAACTCTTAGTTCATCTTACCTGAGTTTACTCTTTTTAGTTTCCACTTTATATATATATATATATATATATATATATGTATATATATATATATATATATATATATATATATATATAAACACAAGTCTCACCCAAGTAGTTATTTTCCTTCTTCAATAGTTATTGAAAAATTACATTGAGTTTACAGATCACGTATATGCCCTAAGACCTCATCTTTTAAAATAAAATAAAAGCTCCACTCCTTAATCAATGAGAGTAGGTACCCTTGGAATAGGAATATAGCAGAAACCTGGCTTGAAAAAGGTCATATTTCAACTCAGAGACTTTTGGCATTTTGCTGCCCCCTTTCTTCCCGTTTCCTGTATCCAAATGCAAAACACCAAATCAAAGAGATTGGAGACCTCTCTCATCATCTATATATATATATATCTCTATATATACCAAAGTATATATAGAGGAAAAACTTCAAGAAAGCAAAGACATCTGCATGATACTCCTTGACCTTTGACCCATTTTCCAAGAGCAGAAATTCTTAATCCATTATATGAAATTGTTTGTTTTAAAAAATATATATACTGACAACTGTACTTCAGTAAAATTGTTATTCTTTGCAATCCTATGCATTTCACTTTATGCATTTTAAAACATTATAGCCAGGGGGCAGCCAGGTGGCACAGTGAATAGAGTACCAGCCCTGAAGTCAGTAAGACCTGGGTTCAAATCTGGCCTCAGACCCTTAACATGGCCTAGCGGTGTGACCTTGGGCAAGTCACTTAACCCCAATTACCTCAGCAAAAAAAATATTATACTCAGAAGAAATAAAGAAGTAAGGCTAGCTAGGTAGGCAGCAATCTCTGCTGTTGTGCATAACACATGTTATCCACAAACATTCCTTCTACTGCCTCACCTTCACAATAACTTGGCATTTTCTTAGGAATACCATATCCCTAATCGATAGAGAAAAGATAAATTCATGACAAAATAAGATATAAAGAGCATTATTGAATATAAAATACAAAATTTTGATCATATTAAGCTAAAAAGGGTTTTGCACAAACAAAACCAAGGCAACCAACATTAGAAGGAAACAAGAAAGCTGAGAAATAATATTTATATCAAATGTCTCTGATAAAGACCTCATTTTTCAAATATTTAGAGAACTGAGTCAAATTTATAAGAATACAAGCAATTGCCCAAATGATAAGTAGTCAAATGATGTGAACAAGCAGCTTTCAGATGAAGAAATCAAAGCTATCAATAGTCATATGAAGAAATGATTGAAATCAGTTTTTATTAGAAAAATACAAATTAAAACAACTCTGAGGTACCACTTCATATATATGATAGGCTAATATGACAGGAAAGGAAAATGACAAATGTTACAGAGATTGTGGGAAAATCACAACACATGTGAACTGATTCAACCATTCTAGAGAGCAATTTGGAACTCTGCCCAAAAGGTAACCACATTGACCATATCCTTTGACCCAGTTAAGTTACTACTAGATCCATAACCTAAAGAGATCATAAAAGGCTGTAAAAGATCTACATGTGCAAAAAATTTATAGCAGCTCTTTATGTGGTTGGCAAAATATTGGAATTTAAGAGTATGCCCATCAGAATGGCTGGACAAGTTGTGGCATATAAATGTATTTGAATTCTATTGTGCAATAAGAAAGGCAGAATTCAGAAAAACGTGAAAGACTTGAAGTGTTTCAAAATGAAATGAGCATAAACAGGAACACATTGTACACAGTATCTGCAACATTGTAAATTACATTGTAAACAGTAACTATGAATTATTTAACTCTTCTCAGCAACAAAATGATCTAAGACAAGTACAAAGGTCTCAGTATGGAATATTCTATCCACATCCAAAGAAAGAACTGATGGACTCTGAATACATATGGAAGGATATCTTTTTTACTTACTTTATTTTTTCATGTTTTTTTCCCTTTGATCTATTTCTTCTTTCACAACTGACTAATAGAGAAATATGATTTAGATAAAGGCACATATATAACCTATGTAAAATTGTCTATCATTTTAAGGAGAGGGAAAGAGAAGAGAGGGAGGGAGAAAAAATTGGAACTTAAAAGTCTTGTAAAAATGAATGCTAAAAATTATTGATGTATAATGGGGGAGGGGGACACTATTTTTAAAAAGAGCACCACATCTCTTAGCAATTCTTTTTGCTGGCTGTTACTGTGTTTCAACTCTACTTGCAAGGCCATAAGTTACCTCTTTGCTTCCTCCTTTCCAATCATTCCTATTTCACTACTATCAGTGATCTTTATTTTGGCAATGTCCATACAATCCATTTGCACTATCTTCTCCCTCTAATTTTTTTTTCTTTCATATGTCAATCAGCCAACTTTTTTTTTTTAAATTTTTATTTTATTTGCATAACATATGTGTGGGTAATTCTTCAACAATAACCCTTACATAGCTTTCCGTTACAAATTTTTCCCCCCAACTCCCCACCCCTCCCCTAGATGGCAGGATATCCACTACATGTTAATTATGTGAAAATATTGGCAAATCGAATATATGTATACATATTTCCAAACTTATCATTGGTGTGCAAGAAAAATCTTATCTACACAAACGATATATCAGATAAAGGAAACACAATGTAAGCAAACATCAATCAAGGAGTATGAGAATGTTATGTTGTGGTCCACATTTCGCATCCCTCTCTCTGGGTGTATATGGCTTTCTTTAGTGAACAATTGGAGGTGGTTTGAAACATATCATTGTTGAAGAGAGCCATGTCCATCAGAATTAATCGTCATATAGTACTGTTGTTGCCGTGTATAATGATCTCCTGGTTCTGCTCATTTCACTCAGCATCAGTTCATGTAAGTCTCTCCAGGCCTCTCTGAAATCATCTTGCTGGTCATTTCTTACAGAACAATAATATTCCATAATATTCATATACCATAATTTATTCAGCCATTCTCCAATTGAAGGGCATCTATTCAATTTCCAGTTTCTAGCCACTACAAAAAGGGCTGCCACAAACATTCTTGCCCATGTGGGGCCTTTTCCTTCCTTTATGATTTCTTTGGGATATAAGCCCAATAGAAATGCTGCTGGGTCAAAGGGTATGCACAGTTTGATAACTTTTTGAGCATAGCTCCAAATTGTTCTCCAGAATGGCTGTATCCGTTCACAGCTCCACCAACAATGCATCAGTGTCCCAGCCCTCCCACAACCCCTCCAACATTCATCATTAACTTTTCCTGTCATTTTAGCCAATCTGACAGGTGTGAAGTGGTATCTCAGGGTTGTCTTGATTTGCATTTCTCTCAATCAGCCAACTTTTTAAATGAATTTACAGCTTTGCTCTTGGATTCTCTATGTCACTCCTCTTAGTCTTCTGTTTCTTCTATATTCATTTCATTTTTTATAATATACCAATTTGGCTTCTTGAATTCTCAACTCCTTAAAAAAAGAGAAACAAATCTTCAATCCCTTGGCTCCCATTATCCTTTCTACCCATATTTCAGTCACATATAGATATAGTAGAACAGTAGTCCTCAAAGGATGTCCTAAGGAACAGTTTTCCTAGGTTTTTTATTGGATTCCTAGCTTTTGCACTCACCTGCAAATTGTTGCCTGCTCTTGACAGTTTGATATGGGAAAGTTGCAATAAATCAGGGATATGCTATAACAGCCAGATGTACAAATGACACATTTTAAGATTATCTACATTATTGTTTATTGCTTTCTTAAGTTTAGACAATCAACAAAAGAATAAATCAAGTCCTGATTTGACAGCTATTGCTAATTTTCAAGTTGTAAATGAGCATGTTGATAATTTAACATTTAGCCAGTAAGAGATGACTCCAGAACACAATTGCATAGATGCTCTGGCCTTGGAAGTTCAAAGTTACTTCCTCTGTTGTAGGTACTCAGGATATAAAAAAGAAGATCAGAAAATGAGGGAGGAGAAGAGGTAGAATGATTCCAAGGTCCCAATAATGAATCTGAAGGCCTGAGGGTTTGACGACCCTTCTGTGATCACCGTTTAGTAGGCCTCTTCACTTCCTCATAGCAAAGAGTACTACACCCATAGCAAAAAAATGTTTATAGCCATGGTAATGAGATTGAGCATCAAATGATGAAGATTTGCAGAAGGGGAATAACAAAAAGTTTAGAGAAAAAAAGTGATTTCAAAGTAATAGCTAGTGAGATAGTAAAATGGTAAAACTATGATCATATAACATCTGGATACAGAAAGTCCCTGGTATTTTTCTTTATTTTCCTGCCACCTCTAGAAGCCAGAGAGAAGCTCAAGTCTTGTGACATAAAGGAGATTGCTAGAGTCAGAAATGTTGAGCTGCATCTGGACATTTAAAAATAAAGAGTGTTTTGTCTCTTACCAGACATGTCACAAGGATATGAAATATGAACAGTGAGCTAACCATGTGGTACATAGTAAAGGTCACTCTGCTTGTTAAATGTGATTTTGTACTTCCTCTCCATTTCCCTCCCTTCCTCTCCCATGCTGCTGTAGTTTGGAGTTAGAAGCTTTCAAATGACCAGAGAATCTCTAAGATAGTTTCTAAATAGAAAAATTGCCAGAAGACCGGAGTAAAAGGCATGTTTGATGCAGTTTGAGCCATTAAATTGCAGTAAAAGCTTGCAGAGCCCCCAAGTCAGAGAGAAAACATTGGATGGTGTTAAAGAGATTTACTATCCCACTACCACCATCATTATCCTTCTCCAGGATTCATTTGCAATATGAAATAATCATACCATCTTCATACCTTCTTATATTTGTTCTTATATTTGCTTGTAACTAGAATGCTTTTTCTTCCCAAATTTGGCCATTAAATCTTACCCATCCTTTCCAAATCACCTAATTTTGTATGTACACCTAAAATGTATTTTCCTCCAGGAAGAATTCCCTAATCTCCCTTTATGTTAATGAAATCCCCCTTTAGACACCACAAAACACTTTTTTGAAACTTTTTAATGAATTTATCATACAATATTAAATATTATTTGTATTAGTATTGGTATCTTGTTCCCTTTTCAGATTATAAATCTCATGAAGCCAAGCACCATACTTTATCTAAACTTTTTATCTTCCTCAGTGCCTAGTACAATGCTCCTTATGCAGTTGGTTCCCACTATATGTTTGTTGGTTGACTAAAATGGATTACAAATGCAACATGTTGCTTGAAATAGCACTCAGCATGATCAATAAATAGGTACCGTCTATTTCAATTATTAATTCAATATCAATAATTTATCTTTAATGATTACTATTTTCCTCAATCATATCTCATTAAGTCCTTTAGTCAGCTCATAAATGTGGATTAAAAAAAACAAGTAAATACTGAACCCATCTATTATCTTTCTTAGAAAAATCAAGGAATTTTACACAGGAACATCCTGGTTCAAATCTCTACTGTCACCTATGTGAGCTTAGGCAAATTGATTAAGATCTCTGGTCCTCAGTTCCCTCATCTGGAAAAAAAATGAACATTTTTAAACTAAATAAACTCTAAAGTCCTTCTAAATCTAAATATAGAATTTATTTAGGAAATAAAAAGTATTATTTGTCTGCAATGTTTTTATCCATATATGTTCTCATAAATATAATTGGAAATTCCTATAGTTCCAAACAATTTCAACCTTCCTCAAACTCACAACCCTACTTGTGTCCTACTTTTTAATAGCAAGCTATTTGGTTTTCTTCCTTCACTGATTATTTTACATGAGAACCAACATATTTCTTATTCTGCACTGCAACATTTGTATTTTACCCACTCTTTTTATAATTCTCATTTGTGTTTGTGAATGAAGTGAGTTTTAAAAAATTTATTCCTCATTGCCAAAGCTAAAAGAAGTTCTTTCTTTTTCACTAACTCTTAGCCTTTGTTACTATAATTATCCCCTCTTTCAAGCCATTTCCATCTCTCCCATTTTGGAGTCTTATTTCTGTTGCCTGCAAGTATTTTCAGATTCTCCGTATCCTAAAAAAATGAAATAAAAAAACCTACACTATCCCTATTCTTGATATGATGCCATTTCTCTTCTTACTTTTCACCACCAAACATCCCAAATCATTCTCACAAGCTAACTTTATTATACAGCTTAATTTAAATTATTCTCTCAAAGATTGTCAATGAATTCTTAATCATTAAATATAACCTCTCTTTTCAGTTTTCATATCAACCTCTCTTTTTCATTTAGCATTATCAAAAACTCATACAAGTTGTCCCATTTGATCCTCCCCATATAGCACAATAGCTTCCATTTCCATAAACATAAGATTAGAGATTAGACCTGTGATTTCATTGATATAAGGAACTACCAGTAAATAAGTTCCTCTATCAAGGGAGGTCAACATCTTGACTAAAACATTTTAGTTTAGGCAGTTGCATCTCTGAAGCATTGAGAATTTAAGTGCCTCATTCCTTAGGATAAAACCATTTTCTTTGGCAAACACAAAGTAGCACCTGAAGCCAAGTCATCCTGACATTGCAGACATTACACTTCACAGATTTATATATAGGCACATAATTTATGAAAAAACAAGAGATAGAGAGCAAAGTTGGGTATATAACAGATAATTTAAAATTTAAAAAGTTTTGTACAAATAAAAGTAATGTAACCAAGATAAGAAGGGAAGCATAAAATGGGGGGGTGCATTTTATAGACAAGTTATCAGGTAGGTCTTATATCTAAAATATATAAAGTACTATCAAATTCATAAGAATATCAATACAATTGAAAATGATGAAAGAATATAAACAGGCAATTTTCCTATGAAAGGGACAAAACAACAGCTCACATTATATACAGTAATAGCAATATTGTTTCAAAAATGACTGAGCCAATAAGTTATTTTGAGTTTTATGAATATTCAAATTAACTATAGAGGACATATAAAAAGATATCTGCACTGAGAGAAATAACTGAAAAATAAGTGCATATACAGAATAAATTTACATATACACATATTTCTACTTGGATCTAACAATCACTGGAAAGGAGAAAAAAGAAATTTTTCATTGTAATTTTGTTGCATATTTGAAAGGAAAAGCAAGTTGTGCATACTAAATTTACAGTTTCATATATAATCATATTTATATTATCTTAAGGAAATGTTTGTTTTATTCCATAAATTAAAAATAAACATTTTAAAAAAGAAATTAGTCTCCATCAGAGACCATAAAAGAAAACCATATTCTGTTCAAATATTTTTTTTGCTAGAGACTGAATTTTGAACTGAATGAGTCATTCCTTCCTTACCTTTTGTTATTTATTAAATCTTATTTGACTGAACTAAGAATGAGAGCATTTTCCTTACATGAAACTCATAAACCACATTATTTAATATTTTGAGCTAGGATATAATAGAATTGAGCTGAAGGGAAAATACAGCTGTCAAGCCATATTTCTTAATGAAGAGGTAGATATGTAATCTTAACTCCCTCCCTCCCATAATTGTGATAGCACTTATGCCTTCTCAATAACCTTGATAACTTTCAGAATCTTGATGTTCAGTAAGTGATGAATCTTTGATGAATAATGTAATTAGGAAGCCAAATGTTCTTTGAAAATTCCAATAAAAATATAGAGGAGAAAATAATGAGTATATTAGATTCAACTGAGGCTGCTCTCTATGCAATTACCAATGTTATCTTAATTGTGAATTTTGTTGGTCCATGTTTGAGGAACAGAGAATAAGCTAACATTACTGGAACATAGAGGATGTAGAAGAAAAGAAAGTGTAAGAAAACTAGAAAATCAAGAAAATACCAGAATCTCAAGAGCTTTAAATGCCAAACTGAAGACTTGATATTTTATCCTGAAGGTAATAGAGAGCCAGTGGCACTCATTGAATAAATCAAGGTGGGGATAATAACATGGTCATACCTGAACTATAAAAAAATTACCTTGGTGACTGGATGAAGGATAAACCAGAATGTGGAGAAATGAACCAGGAGATCAATTAGGTTGTTATTGAAGTAATCCAGATTAGAGATGATGAGGGTCTGAGCTAGAGCACCTTTATGAATGGAGAGAAGAAAAATATATATGAAAGATGTTACAAAGATAGAAAGAAGATTTTGGCAATGGATTGGTTAAGAGTAAAAGTGAAGAAAAAGTCATATGAAGTTATTAGGTCTGGGTGTGTGGTACCCTTAAAGGTAAAATGGATATAAGAATGTTGGGGCATGGGGAAGATTACAGGTTCTACTTTGGATATATTGAATTGAAGATGCTTACCTTGCGTGAATTTGAGATACCCAAGAGGCAGCTATATAGAAGACAGACAGACAGACAGATAGATAGATAGACAGACAGACAGATAGATGGATGGATAGATAGGTAGCACTAGATATAAAGGTCTGAGTATCATCTGCAAAGAAATAATAATTGAACCTATCAGAGCTAATGAGATTCTCAAATGGCATAAATTAGAGGGAAAAGAGGAGAAGGACCAGGACAGGACATTTGAGAACACCCTATAATTGTTGTATTATTCATCCCTCATTTTCAAAGATGACTAATAACATCATAAAGTTTTTACTTGCATGTAAACTGTATTTAAGTGAAGCAGAGTTTTGTAAAGTTGTCAGCCTCATTCTCTCTCCTGGAGTAATAAAACTCCAGTGGCAAGACAAAATCTGAGATGACTGAAGATGACCTAGATTGCAGTAAATTACCTTAATAGCTTGGTTATCTAATCAAGATCTAAGCACTTCACAGTGCATATTTCAGCGATCTTCATGGATATTGGAACAAATTGTTCTCATCCACTCATTCTGTAAGAAGAAATCTTCATGTTTGGGATAGACATCTTCAATAGTTTGAGACCTGTTGGATTAGCTTATCTTTCTAATTGGTCTTACCAGAGTATGGATATTCTGCATGCTACAGCTCCTCAGAGCCACAGGTGAGAGTTGAGTAACAGATGGATACCATGAGTGGATGAGCAGCCCTGAAAAAGGATCAACAAACCCTCTTTTCACAGGTGCTAGTCCTCCCTGGATACTGGATATACTTCAGTTACATCTGCTCCCTATATATCTACAGTTAGTGGGTAGGATAGGACATAAAAAACCAATCAATGAGGAGTATCAGATAGGACAATCTGGAGAGAGTAGGACCACAAAAACCTAGAAAGGTGAATTTTTTTTTATTTGCATAACATATGTCTGGGTAATTCTTCAACAATAACCCTTACATAGCTTTCCGTTACAAATTTTTCCCCCAACTCCCCACCCCTCCCCTAGATGGCAGGATATCCACTACATGTTAATTATGTGAAAATATTGGTAAATCGAATATATGTATACATATTTCCAAACTTGTCATTGTTGTGCAAGAAAAATCTTGTCTACACAAATGATATATCAGATAAAGGAAACACAATGTAAGCAAACATCAATCAAGGAGTATGAGAATGTTATGTTGTGGTCCACATTTCGCATCCCTCTCTCTGGGTGTATATGGCTTTCTTCAGTGAACAATTGGAGGTGGTTTGAAACATTTCATTGTTGAAGAGAGCCATGTCCATCAGAATTGATCGTCATATAGTACTGTTGTTGTCGTGTACAATGATCTCCTGGTTCTGCTCATTTCACTCAGCATCAGTTTATGTAAGTCTCTCCAGGCCTCTCTGAAATCATCTTGCTGGTCATTTCTTACAGAACAATAATATTCCATAATATTCATATACCATAATTTATTGAGCCATTCTCCAATGGAAGGGCATCTATTCAATTTCCAGTTTCTAGCCACTACAAAAAGGGCTGCCACAAACATTCTTGCCCATGTGGGGCCTTTTCCTTCCTTTATGATTTCTTTGGGATATAAGCCCAATAGAAATGCTGCTGGGTGAAAGGTGAAATTTTTAAAAGGTAATCGATAGTATCATGCAGAGAGGTCAAGGAAGAACAAGATTGAAGAAAATGTCATTGCATTTGACAAGCAAAATAGCATTACTAACTTGAGAAGGAAATATTCAAAAATTTGAATAAATAGGTTGGATGCTAGATTTCAAAGCATTTTGAAAAAGTGAAAGGAGATATTGTAGAGAAATTAATTGTAGACTACTTTTTCAAGTTTAACCCCAAAGCAAGGGGGGGGTGAGGAAGAAGTATTATAATAACAAGCAGAGATGGTCAAATCAAGTGAAGGTTATTTTTTTAAGGATAAAGGAAATATAAGCATGTTTGCAAATAACAAGCAAGGAGTCATAGATAAGAAACTGAAAACATGAGAGTGAGGATGAGAATAGGATTAGTTTGCTGGGAAAATGGGAGGAGTAAAGACAGGACTCTCTGTGGCCTCCTCTGACCTCTCAAACCAACAGCAGATCAAGCCTCTAAACTGGTTCTGCAGTCAAAGCACCCCTAAATATTTGGAGTACAACACATTCCCAGAATAAGTTACCTTGGAAGAGCTTCAGAACAAGTCTGTTTCAGACAGGTAGGAGGTCAGTTAGTTTGCCGAGCTCAGACAGCAGCTCCTGGAGACAGGGCAGGAAGCTGGGTCGGGACTTGGCTTGGCAGATTCTAAGCACCTGGGAATTTTCTGTGAGGCTCTTGGGCCACTGTGTCCTGGTTGCACGCAGATGCTTTGGCAGATCTGCCTTTTGTAAAAGGTAGATTGTAAACCACTGAGAAGCCCAGACTTAGCCCTGATTGCCCAGCACCAGAAGTCAATCAGCAGAACTGCCACAGGGCAAATTAAAAAAGCTGTTGTTCCTTTGCTTTAAACAGACCTCAGGCTTCAAAAAAAATGAATAAAAAACAAAAAAACAACTTTCACCATAGAGAGCTTTTATGCAGAGAGAGAAGAACAGACCTCAGATCCTGAGATTCATAAAGGTAAAACAACTCCAGAGGAAGCCACAAAAGGAGACATGAGCTGGTCCCCATTTCACAAGGCTTTCCTGGAAGATTGCTAAAAAATCTCTAAAGAGAGTTAGAAAAAATGGGGAAATGAATTGAGATCATTGCAAGAAGGATATAATGCCCTATAAAAGAGAAATGAAAAAGACACCAATTCACTGAAAAACAAAATTGGTGAATTGGAAAAAGACTACAATGAAAAAAAATCAATTGGCCAATTACAAAAGGAGCTAAAAAAGATAACTGAAGAAAATAATACATTAAAAATTAGAAATGAAGAAATGGAAGTGAATGACTCAATAAGAATTCAAGAATCAATCAAACAAAAACAAAAAAAATGAATAAGTAGAAGAAAATACAAAATATCTCCTAGGAAAAACAACTGACCTGGAAAATAAATCTAGGAGAGACAATCTAAGGATTGTTGGACTTCCTGAAAGCCATGATGAAAAAAAAGAACTTAGACACTATTTTCCAGGAAATCATGAAAGAAAACCATCCTCATGTTTTAGAATCAGAAGATAAAATTTCTACTAAAAGAATTCACCAATCACCTCCTGAAAGAGACCCTAACATTAAATCCCCAGAGAATATCATGGCTAAATTTCAGTTCTATTGCACCAAGGAAAAGACATTGCAAGCAGCTAGAAAGAAACAATTCAAATACCAAGGAGCTATAATTAGAATCACCCAGGATCTGTCACCTTCCAAATTAAAGGTTCAAAGGGCTGTAAATCAGATATTCCAAAAGGCAAAGAAACTTGGATTACAGCCAAGACTAAGCTATCCAGCTGAAATGAGCATTATCTTCCAGGGAAGAAGATGGATATTTAATGATATAGGTGAATTTCACCTATTTCTAATGAAAAGACCAGATCTGAACAAAAATTTTGACCTCTAAACACAAAATTCAAGAGAAGTAAATAAGGTAAACAGGAAAGAACTCCTGAGAACTATATTTCTACCATGGGTATTTTTTAAAGAATGGGGTTATAATTTGATTTTACTTTGATATTATGAAAAAGAAACTAGAGATGAAAGGGGTATCATACTGGAAAAAGAGGGAAAAGAAAGTAAAATAAGGTAAAAAGAAAGGAGCTAAAAATAAGGTAAAATCTCATGAAGAGGCAAAGAAAACTTAATACAATTGTGGGAAAGAAGGGAGAGGGATGAGCATTGTGTGAATATTACTCTCATCAGATTGGGCTCTAAAAGAGTATATCAGACACATTTGGTATTGTCTCTCCTTATAAGGAAGTGGGAGATAAAGGAGGAAAAGAAAGGGAAGGACTAATAGAAGGGAAAATAGAAGATTTAGGGGAAAGATGTAAAAGGGGGGAGGGGCTCTAAAAGAGGAGGACTGTTTGAGGGAGGTGGTCATCAAAAGCAAAATACTGGGGAGGGGAGAAGGAAGAAAGGGGAAAGGAAAGAGAAAAACATAACTTTGGGTAAATAAGATGGCAGGAAATACAGAATTAGTTATTTTAACTGTGAATGTGAATGGGATGAACTCTCCCATAAAACAGAAGTGGACATCAGACTGGATTAAAAACCAGAATCCTACAATATATTGTTTACAAGAAACACATTTAAAGCACAGGGATACATACAGAGTGAAGGTAAAGGGCTGGAGCAGAATCTATTATGCTTCAGGTGAAGAAACAAAAAGCAGGGGTAGCAATCCTAATCTCAGATCAAGTCAAAGCAAAGATAGATCTAATTAAAAGAGATAAGGAAGCGGGGAAGCTAGGTGGTGCAGTGGATAGAGCACCAGCCCTGAAATCAGGAGGACCTGAGTTCAAATCTGATCTCAGACACTTTACATTCCCTAGCTGTGTGACCCTGGGTAAGTCACTTACCTCAATTGCCTCAGCAAAAAGCAAAAGAGAGAGAGAGAGAAGGAAGGAAATATATTTTACTAAAGGGTACCAAAGGTAATGAAGCACTATCAATATTAAACATATATTCACCAAGTGGTATAGCATCCAAATTCCTGGAGGGAAGTTAAGAGAGATGCAAGAAGAAATAGATAGCAAAACTATACTAGTGGGAGATCTCAACCTTGTTCTCTCAGAATTAGATAAATAAAACCACAAAATAAATAAGAAAGAAATTAGGGAGGTAAACAAAATGTTAGAAAAGTTAGGGATGATAAATCTTTGGAGGAAATTGAATGGAGACAGAAGGGAATTTACTTTTGTCTCAGCAGTTCATGGAACTTAAACAAAAATTGACCATGTTTTAGGGCATAAAAACCTCAAAATCAAATGCAGAAAGACAGAAATAGTAAATGCATTTTTTTTCAGATCATAAGGCAATAAAAATCACATGCAATATAAGTCCAGAAGAAAATAGACCACAAGTTAATTGGAAATTAAATAATCTAATCCTAAAAAATGAATGAGTGAAAGAGCAAATAATAGATATGATCAATAATTTCATCCAGGAGAATGACAATAATGAGACAACGTACCAAAATTTGTGGGATACGGCCAAAGCAGTTATAAGGGGTAATTTCATATCTCTAGATGCTTATTTGCATAAAATAGAAAAAGAGAAGACCAATGAATTGGGTTTACAATTTAAAAAGCTAGAAAAAGAACAAATTAAAAGCCCTCAATTAAATACAAAATTGGAAATTATGAAAATAAAAGGGGAGATTAGTAAAATTGAAAATAAGAAAACTATTGAATTAATAAATAAAACTAGGAGTTGGTTTGATGAAAAAACTAACAAAATAGATAAGCCTTTAGTTAATTTAATTAGAAAAAGGAAAGAGGGAAATCAAATTGTTAA